>CAUYSK010015330.1:0-10146 GCA_963575035.1 Avahi laniger | reverse complement strand
CACACACACCACACACACAGAGTCCTGAGAGCAGGGTTGTGCATTGCTGCCCAACAGCTCTACCCTCTTACCCAGCTTCTATCCATCCTTAACGCCTTTTCTCTGCCTTAGAGGAAGTGTCATGGCTCTTCCCTGCCACCTGACCTCTCCCTGCCCCTCCTCTGAGACCTCCAGCTCTCTGTCTTCAACCCTCAATCCTGTCTCCCTGTCTGGCTCCTTTTCCATGTTGCTTGAATATGCCAAAGATTCTGACTCTGTAACACTTGTTGACATCGCCGCCTTTGTCTCAAATGACTGCTCCGTCTCACTCCTTCCCCTCGGCCTCCCTCTTCATTTTTTAAAAAGACTACAGTCGCTGCCTTCACTTTCCTGTCTTCTGCTTGTGCCCCCACCACTACAGTTCAGCTTCTGTTGCCACCGCCCCACCGGGATGGCCCTCACACTCACGCCTGCTCTTGGGACATGCCAACCTCGGAGTTTCGGTCTTGGGGCCAGCTAGCCACTTCCTTTGGGATCCTTTGCTCCCCCTGGCTGATGCTTCCCACGTGCAGGCCTCCAGTCTTGGCCTAAATCTTGAGGTGCAGAATCTGTATTTCCAACTACCTACCAAACAGCGAGTCTACATGGCTGTCCCTTGAAAACATTGAAATCAACATGCCCCGGATGGACTCATCCCCCTCTCCTTAAGCTTGCTTCTGCGACAGTGTCTGTCATCATCGCACACCGACCAGGCAGCCTCCAAGTAGAACCTCAGGATTATCTTAGACGCCCTCTTCCCTTTCACGTTTCATATCCAATTGCTTCCTAATTGTCCCTTAAATCTGTTCCCTCTTGTCATTCTACCCCTGATCCTTCACGTCCAGCTGACTCACATAATCTGTCCCGGTGGCCCCCAAAGCTGCGAGCACCTGCTATTTTAGGCAAGAGCTCCAGCTCCCTGCTTCCCGCTTCCTACCATTTGCCCCTATTCTATTTTCCACTTCTGGCCACTCCGGCTTCATCAGCTTTAGATTTCCATACGATTATTTTCCACAGTGATTCTCCATCTGCCTACAGCTCTGGTTTCAGTTACGCAATTATACCCATTGTCTCTGGGAAGAAATAGCCTAGCGCGGTTCCCACTCCTGTGAAGCCCACTGGTTAATCCAGCCCCCGGGGCTCCCCTTCTGTGCTTTCAGAGTGACATTATCATATGTGAACCCATTTCTTTCACCGGACTGTAAGTTCCTTGATGACGAGGACTGACTGCTATTTACTTGTCTTCGAATTCCACCATGGGCACGTGGTAAAAGATAATAGGACTATTAAAATGGAAAGAGTGCGGTCTATGCAGGAAATATTTGGGAATGATTCAAGGTAATACGTGTACCAGAGAAATGCAGGGGGAGGGAAGGGCTGTCGTGGGTTGAGTCGGTACAGGAAGCTGGATCTCCAGCCGAACGCAGACATTGTAATTACATAGCTCCCAAACAGGAAAGTGCTGGTTACTCTGACGAAGCCTAACTTTTCATTCCTCCCAGTGCCCTAAATTCTCCACTTACCCCGTTACCGTCTCATAAACCCGGCTGGGATGACGACTGCCTGTAACACCAAGAAGAGTTGCTCAGAATGTCATGAAAAGCTTGGAGCGGTCAAGCCAACAACCTCCCTGTGTGTTAGGGCCAGGAGTTTGGGAGGCTCCCTCTTCTGTTAACGTGGACCAAAGGGATCTTGGAGCTCTGGTTGGCCCCAGAGTAGCTCCAGACTCAGAAACGTTCATCATTCCTGTGAGCACATATCCAGGGAGTGTTTGATCATGAGTTCTCCCCAGAGTCAACTCTGCAGCCAAGTGTGAACAGCCCTTGTATAATCCTGGCTGAGGCCCAGGGGCCTTGTTAGGTTTTTCCAAAGAAGTATCCTGGGCCTTCTCATTGATTTCCCCATTTATTGTTTCCTGTAATGCTATCATGTGATTGGAATACTGCTGTCCTTAAGGCTGCGTCCCTTTGGTACTATGAGCTCAAGTTTTGTTCCCTCTCCTCCTGGCCTTGCACCTATCCAACCCCCTTGGCTGAGAGATCACTGGACTTCACTGCAACATCATCAGCCTGGATTGTGTTTTTTCCTAAGATCTTCTTCTAAGCCATTCATCACAGGCACCAGCTGTGTACGTAATTCATGCTCCATTATCAGTTCTGTGAGGGGCGCTATTTGGATTTGGCTCATATGGATGGAAAACCCAGTCCTTAACAGGAGTTGGGTCCTGCTAACAATCTTCTCTGATTTATTCCAGCAGCCTGACCCCTTTTATTCTCCCCTCTCTGGCCCCATCTTCTTTCTAGCCACTTACCCTTACCTCACTGCACTCCCAGCTGCTGCAGGCCCCAGATGTTCCCGGGGAGCTGCTGGCAGTGACTGGCTATTCAGTGAGGCTGTGCAGGTATAGAGCAACTTGGCCACCCACACAATGAGTGGTCTAACAAGACAGTGCCTCAGGGAAAGCGAGTCTGGACTCCCATCTCTCTTCAGCATGGCTTTGTTCCTCCCAAGAGGCTTGTGTCCTTCTCAGCATTTCATTGCCTTCTGAAGCTTGCCACAGAGATATTTATAGCCCAAGCAACTCCACAGTTGCTCAGTGGTCTTACCCATGGTCAGCTTGGAAGTTATCACAAAAACCATCTTCTGGTTTCTTTGGTTCCTGGAGAAACTTGGTGAACTCTGTGCAAAAGTAATTTGGGTATATGATAGCATATTACTATACAGGTTCATACTCAGGGAACCAAAAATCCAAGTCAGGCCAGTGTGCTGTTTCACCCCTATAATCCTAGCACTCTGGGAGGCCAACGCGGGAGGATCTCTTGAGCTCAGGATTTCAAGACCAGCCTGAGCAAGAGCGATACCCCATCTCTACTAAAAATAGAAAAAATCAGTTGGGTGTGGTGGCGCATGCCTGTAGTCCCAAGGCACTCAAGAGGATCACTTGAGCCCAGGAGTTTGAGGTTGCCGTGAGCTAGGCTGACATCACGGCACTTTAGCCCAGTGACAGAGTGAGACACTGTCTCAAAAAAAAAAAAAATCCAAGTCATAATGTGATCGCTCACTTTTTTGGGTTTCCAAACATGAGACTAGGCCCTGATCTTCAGGAATAAACAAAAAGAAAGAAACAACAGAACATACAAATACATGAATAAAGGAGAAGATTCTGTGGTTCTGTAAAGCTTCTGTTTGTATCGATGCACATCCCTGCAAATGCCTTCTCTTCTTGCCCAATCCAACCATGTCTCCAGCAGCAGGTGAGAGAGAGAGACAGGTGACAAATAGATCCAAACAAGAAACTGCACAGGATCACTCTCCTTCGAGTCGTTCATCACATCGTGCAGAAGATCCCAGCTCCATCACACATGCTCATCTTGCTATGCAAGGGCCTGGAATTTGCACCATCTCTGTTGATATAATCCCTAACTATTACCTTGCATAAATCATAGGATTTATCAGTCCCCTGGCAAATGTCTCTAAGTATAATTTATATACAATGTCATTACCAGGGTACCAGCTTGCTGATATTTGTAAAACAATCCAGGCTTGGTTGCTTTGAAGAATGCTCTCTCCTTTTCAGCAGATGGGCTGCAGGGCCCGTCCTGACCCGTCCTCTCAAGTCCCTTGGGCTTTAGGCTGCCTGCTTGCTCTGCTTGGGGCCTCAGGATCATTTGCTGTTCTGGTGTGGTGCCGCTCAGCCAACCGACCTTTCATTCTCTGGCTTCCATGCTGTCTTCCAGCTCACAGCCAAGAGTCAGAGAGGGGCTCCCCAGAGGATCTGCCTTCTGTCATTTGTGTGGCTGGGCCTGGAAATCTTGACAAAGCACTTTCTATAAACCACGGTGAAGGAGGGCAAAAATAACAACAATAAATAACGCCTCTGAGTCATCCATTAACCTATGCTGATGCCACCTCTGCGTCAGCTGTCTCATGTTGATAGTGGCACCTAGAATCCCTGACGGGGCCAGGCAAGCTTGTGCATGTTTCCTCCCCCACAGCCTCGCTGATGAACACTCCTCCCGTACAGCCCATCTGTGCCGGTTCCATGTGGCTGGGCCTGTTTCTCTCCAAGCTGCTCTCAGCAGAGCAGACTTTATTTTCAGTGTTGTTGCCATGAAGGTCTCCAAATCCTAAGCTTCCCTTTGGTCTTTGCTGCAAATCACCACATCTGCTATTTGGCAAAGCACTACTCTGCTAGCTTGCCTTCAGTCAGGCCTCTAGATTTCCTAAGTCCCAGAGTCAGGTTTGGCCTGGGAAACCTCCACCCACCAGGGCCACAGGGCTCAGCCCACCAGGGGAGTGTCTGCAAAGCTAAACAGGCTATTTCTCTGGTCTGTGCCTCCCTCTCCCAACCTGCCCTGTTCTTGCTTAGCTAGACTCTCAAGGCTTATTTTGACATCCTTATCTCTCCATGGCCCTGCCTTAAACAGACACGGCAATAAGTGCACACTGGTGGCTCACCTAGAGATGGTAGCAAAGTCATCCTGTCCATGGAGCCTTTCGATTCAGTGAGTTGAGGAACACCAGCCAAATGAAACTCAGACCTTGTTTGCAGCCTCTGGTTGAAACCACAGCTCCGTTCCAGAGGACAATCACATTATTTAGCCTCTGGACTTTCTCTATGCCTCATGCCTATCATGAAGCATACACGGGGAAGGGTATAGGGTCTTCATGCCGCACCCGAACACCACTCACTTCTCATGTCACTCCTCAGTCTCTGGGTTCAGGGGTCCTCAAAGCATTTCTTCCTTTATTTTATTGATTGTGCAGCATGCAGCATTTGGTCACCTGGCATGAGCTTGGCCCTGTGCCAGGTGCTGAGGCTGTCACCATGTTTAAAATCACCACCCTCTGGAGGCTTCTATAGTGGAGGAGACAGACACTTTTGAAGGTAAGTTGCAGAGTGCGAGCAAAGTGCTATGGGACCCCCAAGGAGGAGGTTGGGAAAGTCTTTACAAAGCCAGTGGTACTTGGTCTGGGTCTTACAGAAGGAAAAGGGAGGGCAGGGCGCAGGGCAGAGGGTGTGGCGTGGAGGCCAGTGCATTGAGTTTGCATATGCTTGGACCCCAACAGCAATGAGGAAGTGTGAGACCACAGGCAGGTCCCCATGTGTCATGCTAAGGGATTCAGACATTGTCCTTGAGATGACAAGGAGTCCCCAAAGATGTTTAAATAGAGCTGGGTGTGAAAGATGGGCAAGGAGACAAGTCATGATGGCCCAAGGGAGACTGGCTTGGGGACAGTGGGAATGCAAAGGAAGGTGATGTTTCTGGAACAGGATAAACCAAATCTAGTGAACTATTGAAAATAGGGGGAGAAAATAAGGAAAGCACAGAGAATCCCAGTAAGGATTTGACTTCGAGGAAGAGGAGGTAGCGAGTGCAGATGAGTCTTTCATGAAGTTTAGTGATGATGAGAAGGAAGGAGACTCTGATAGCTTTAAAGGATTTTTCTAAAATAGGAGAAAGAGCATATTTGCAAGTGGAGGAAAGGCATAGTAAAGCAGGAGAGATCGTAGAGCTGCCATTTATTGAGTGGGTACCATGTGCAGGCCTAGAGATACACGCTTAACATGCATATCTCATTTCAGCATCACGGCGACTTGATCGGGTAGGTGTACTTATACCCATTTTCCAAATGAGGAAACTGAGGCTGTCTGATTCACCCAAGGATGGGTCCATCCCAACTTGTGGAGCAGTTGAAGCAGAAGGATGGAGCGGTTGCGATAAAATGAGGGCAGGTGGGAGCTTATAGAATGGGAAGGGTGGTGCTCGACGGGCTGAGTAAGGTCTAAATTCCAGATTTGGGATTTGAAGCAGTTCTGGCTGGTGTCAAAGACCAGACATAAGGATCTGGAGCTCCATGGTGTAGTCATGTGAACATTATGGTTACCCAGGATGAGTCAACTGCAAAAAGCCCCCTGTGGATGGTGGCTGCAGGTGACATTGATGCAGTACACTACTGCAGAGGTCTGTTGCTTCTTTCTCTGCTTTCTGTCTTTTCCTCAAGCCTCTCTGAACACCATGTTCAGAAGGGTCTGGTTTCCATAGAGCATGGTGTGTCCAAGAAATACACCATGTTCCCGCTGCATTTGCTATTTAATACTGTAGTTGGGAGAGGCAGTCTTGCTTTCTGTCTGCCTGTCTTTTTGAAGCATATATATATGAACTACAAATAGATACAGCCCACATTTTGCCTCAAAGATATATTCTTTGCTTTCTTCCAGTTGCCAAGTCGAACTCCAAACTGATGTTTAATTTATCTGTGGTAATGAGGACGGGGATAGCCTTGCATAATTGGAATCTGAAGATAGGCCAAAAACTCCTTTTAGCCAAAATTCCCACGTCTTTCCCACTGATTCTTTATGCCCGGGTTGGTAACAAATGACAAATTGACTGATCTGAGTTTCATTAGTTCTTCGTGGGTGCATCTGACCTTGCCTGCTGGGTTCTGACTGAGTGGTTCAGGCAGTGCAACAGACCAGAGCCCACTTACCGAGTGCTCCAAGCTGTGGGTGCCTGGTGCTTGGCACCATCTTCGCAGATCACAATAAACCAAAGCTCTTGCATCTACCGCTCACATATCTTTCTGTGGAAGTTTGGAAAAATACCCCCCTCAGTCTTTGACTAACCTCTGCTGAAATGGAAGAATGAATGAACAAACTAACAAATGAATGAATTTCTAAGCCACCTCTAAACGGAGTTCCTGGGCAACTTATCTGACATGAGAGGCAGCCCTTACATAGATTTCTGAGATGTGTGAACACACTGCTC
The DNA here is from genome assembly GCA_963575035.1 of Avahi laniger. Lineage (NCBI taxonomy): Eukaryota > Metazoa > Chordata > Mammalia > Primates > Indriidae > Avahi > Avahi laniger. The sequence continues at coordinate 3,358 of CAUYSK010015330.1, read as the reverse complement.
TCAGTTGCTCTTCCATTTACTCTTTGCTAATAATCAAAGACTCCAACATACTCCAATATGTGAGATGTTTTGGAACATTAGCCAAAATATAGGATGAAATTTACCAGGGCTTAGGTATACGGTGATACACTTAGGGTTTTATTCTTAAGGCCTTCTCAAGCACAGACGTGTAGCGCCGGAATGAGGTGACATGAGACCACGGAGTGCAAGGACCCTACTGCGCATCAGTCTGATTTAAACGAAAGGAAAATGAAGCCTAATGAGGTTCAAAGACTTGCTGAGAGTCTTAGTCAAGGGATTGTTTGTTCAGAACCAAAATCCATTCAAAGAGTCTTAAATTTAAAAGGAGGCTTATTACAGAGAAATCTCATGGAAACCAATTGAAAGTGGTTTAGCTGGGATTTGTGGGAACTGGGAAGTCACTGGTTAATTTCTCTGTCTCTGTCTCAATGGGGCCTTGTGGATTCTTCTTCCTGTTTCCGGGAGCCTTTGTCACATCCTCTGCGGACCAGCTTCTCTGCTCACTCGTGACCCTCCTGAAAGGTAGAGTCAGCGTCCACATCTCCCTGACGTTTCAGTGAGACTCTTCACTACCAACTGACCTGGGCAGGGGTCTCCTTGGCCCAGCTTAGATCAGGGGCTCAGTTCTGGCCTGTGACTGTGTTAGGGGTGGGGCTGACAGGGGCTGACCTTCTAGGAGGAGGACGTCAGGGTGGGTAGTACACTACTGGCCACTCTAGTGCCCCCATGATAGCCCAGGCAGGTCAGAGCCTGGCTGTCTGACTCCGGGCCTGCATGCTGTCACTGACTGGAAGAGCTGGGTGGACTCAAACACAATTGCAGTTAAAAGCAAGGTGTTTCTCCAGAGGCGAATGCAGTCATAGGGAAGGGAAAAAGGTGGCGGACCTGCCCTATTCCTCCCTGGCCAGATGCCAGCCATCCAACGGGGCGTGGCTGACACATTTTAAGAATAACCCAGAGACAATTCAGAGCACAGCCAGACAAGTGACAACGATGGTAAAGGGATTCAAAATCATGCTGCAGGGGAAGTGGTTGGAGTGACTTGGCATATTCAGCCTGGAGAAGGGACGATTTAAAGGAGATGTGATTCTTCTGTCCAGATGTTCAAAGAGCTGACTAAATTCTTTAAAGAATTTTATGTTTGTGTTATGTCTGCAGAGGTCCAGAAATAGTGCCAATGGGTAGAAATTAAAGGGAGGAAGTACTTTGGCTTAAAATTAGGGACAACATTCTTTCCATGGGGGTATCTAGACATACGCTGCCTTGTCATGCTCAGGAAGAGGTAAGGACGATCACCCATAAGAAGAGCTGTAGAGTGAATACATGAATTAAGAGACTTCTAAAGTCTGTTCTAGTTCTGGAATTCTATGGCCCTGCCACAGGTACATCTGGTTGGCTAGAATGATTGCTATCACAGGAGCAAAGGCCACCGTGTGTGGTCAGTTAGATCAACAGGATCAGTGGGTGCCAAGCAGCTGCACCCCTGGGTACAACAAGTTGCCTTGATCTTGGATCCCTTCAACTCTGGGCCATCTCAGGCATGAGACAAAATGCTTTCAGTTGGGATGTACTGAAATCATTCAAGCCTCTCTGCCACCCACAGGGTCACCACCAGCATGGAGCAGCCAGAGGGGCTGTAGGTTGCCCATCAAAGCCCAAGATACGAAATCGTCATTCAGAGGAATGCTTTAGACGTAGCTCATTTGGTTGCAAAGATCAGAAGCTTGTTCAAAGTGGCTCAGATTTTTTAAAGAATAAGGGAAAAGTGTAAAGGTATGTATTTTAAGGATACAAAGAGGTTTTGCAGAAACCTGAGAAAAGCTGAACATCAGGAGTCAGGAAGGGCAGGAGTTAAAGGCCTGGGGACCTCAGCAACAAGAGTTCCTGGCCTTGACAGGAGGAGCGAGCCACTGCTTACTTGTGTGACTCAGCTCCAGTCCTCAGGGGCACTTATTCTTTCTGCCTGTGTCTCTTCACTCGAAATCCATTAAAGGCCACTGATTGCTACCTAGATGGTAAATGGGCTAGTTGGATCTCTTATCCATCCCCTGACTACTAAACTCTAGTCTTCAGGGCTTGATTATCCAGGGGCTGAACCTAGAGCAAGTTAAACTAGAAAGAGAGCTTGGACTTGGCAGAAAAGTTGACAAAATCATCCAACATCAAGACAATCAAGAGTCCTGAGAAACCCACCGCAAGGCGTACTCAACCAGTTCAAACTAAGCTGAAGTCCTTTATACCTTTGAAGTTTTAACTCCTTTTCTCTTCCTCTACTGTGCCTTTCTTTGCATATCTACAAAATCTTATTGTTCCCTATTGATTCAACCATCCCAAAGTACTAGATCAGTATGCCTACCAGGCCACATGCCTGTATGTAATACCTGAGTTCAAGTGAGAAGATTGAATATCCAGGTTTGCTTGCTCAATCTAATTAATTAGCTCATTAGTACAAGTAACAAGTAATTATCAAAGGCTGAATCATGAGCATAGCTGTCGTCTAGAAACAAAGGTATAAGCTGTGGTTTATGTCCTCAGGCATCTTGCAGTCTGTCTGAGAAACCAAGATGTACCCTCAAGCAAGTAAGTGCAATATAAGGACATTCCTATGATTTCGGAGCTAGGTGGGTTTAACCAGGCTTGTGCTACAAGGAACCAGGTCCAAGGCATTCAGCATGGCATGCTAGCTAAGCAGAATACAATGTCTTCATTCAGTGCTGACAGAGTCACTGCTTCTCTGCAGCACTTAGCTACAGAAACTTTGAAGTCTTCTGCTACTTATTATGCTGAGTCCAACTGATCAACATGTAGAATGAAGACGGAGCTCCGGAAAAGTTAGCACACAATCTGGGTGACAGGTGCTGAGCAAGGACGGCCTCTTCCCACGCTCTCCATGCAGCCTGCTGTTTCCAAGGAATGACATTATCATCCTCGGCTCCTAGTACAGGACTCAATGTAAGATAGTCTAAGACAGTCACTGGCTGCAGTGCGTGGACGCCTCAGGACTGAACTTGGCAAGAACCCTCAGAATTATGGAAAAAAGAAGCTCTTAAGTGGAATATTTCTACGTAAAGAAACTATAGATGGTTTGGCTGTTTCTGTTGATTTCTTTATCTTTTATTTTTAGAAATGGGATTTCAAAAGGAATTCTCTTGTCCTGGTCCCTCAGAATGGAACTTTTTCAAAGTGTTCCCATCAGCAATGCCCTAGATCAGGCGTGGGGAACCTTTTCGTGTTGGAAGGCCATATTAATTTAGCTTTAATCAAATATGGCTGCATTTAAGAAACTTCAATTAGATATACTTAAAAACACTATTTACATTATTTTGTAAAACTCTAA
>CAUYSK010015329.1:0-16394 GCA_963575035.1 Avahi laniger | reverse complement strand
ATTATTATTATTTTAGCATACTATGGGGGTACAGATATTTAGGTTATGTATGTTGCCTTTGCCCCTGGCCCCAAGTCAGAGCTTCAAGCGTGTCCATCCCCCCGATGGTGTGCATTGCACTCATTATGTATGAATATACCCATCCCCTCCTCCCCCCTCCCACCTGCCCGACACCCAATAAATGTTATTCTTACATGTGCATTTAGGTGTTGATCAGTGAAACCAATTTGCTGGTGAGTACATGTGGTGCTTATTTTTCCATTCTTGGGATACTTCACTTAGTAGAATGGGTTCCAGCTCTATCCAAGAGAATACAAGAGGTGTTATATCACCATTGTTTCTTATAGCTGAATAGTACTCCATGGTATACATAAGCCATATTTTATTAATCCACTCACGTATTGATGGGCACTTAGGTTGTTTCCACATCTTTGCAATTGTGAATTGTGCTGCTATAAACATTCGAGTGCAAGTGTCTTTTTTTATAGAATGTCTTTTGTTCTTTTGGGTAGATGCCCAGTAATGGGATTGCTGGTCAAATGGTTGTTCTACTTGTATCTCTTTAAGGTAACTCCATATTGCTTTCCACAGAGGTTGCACTAGTTTGCAGTCCCACCAGCAGCCACCATCACTACTATTCTTAGATGACAGTTACCTCCAGTTGTGTTGTTAAGGAGACCTGCATGTTTGTTTTCAGTCTCTCTCTCCAAACTTCATTTTTTTTATTATTTGCTTGAGTGCAATATTAACTCATTCTCTGACCTGGGTCTTTGCCAACATGGAGATGCACTGCTTGGATCTTCCTTTTTAGGCAGGACTTACTATCCAGCTATGAGTAGTGTAGTAAGCAGACAGCCTCCAGCCACCTGCTCTTTCAGGACCTGTCTCAGCTAAAGAGATGCACTTCATCTGAGGTCATGCCCATTGGGTAGCTGAGCAAGGCCACTGAGGAAAGCTCAGGATGACTTTGAGAAGCAAAATTCCCTCCAGGGCTCTATTCTACTCAGTCCTTTACCTTTTTTTCATAGATGTTAATCCCCAGTAAACACCCCGAATTCCATTTCATAGACTGCTTCCAGAAAATCCAGCCTACACCCAAGTTTCTGTCAGTGTTCTTCTGCCCACCCTGAACATAAGACATGAAATCCAGCATTTGACCATGTCTTTCAGTTGGACCAGACATTCCAGCCTCTGATCTTGGCATTCTTTTCACAGCTCACAGTAAATCACTCCTCTCAGGAGAGTCTCCAATCTTTCAGACCTGATCCAGGCAGTCACTTAATATAATTCTTCAGATTAGTGTCTACAAAAATGATAAGTACAGACTTAAGCAGTGGATTCATAATTGCAGTAAGTAATCATTTTCTCACTTTCCATTTTGAGATAATTATAGATTCACATGCAGTTGCAAGAAATAACACAGAGAGATCCCATATAATCTTCACCCAGTTCCCCCCCAATGGTAACATCTTACATAACTGTAACATAGTATCACAACCAGGAAATTGACATTTATACAATTCACTGATCTTATTCAAAATTTACTAATTTTACTTGCATTCAACTGTGTTGTTGTGTGTACGTAATTCCAGGCAGTTTTATCACATGTGTGACTACTACAGCAGTCAAGATACAGAACAGTTTGATCATAAGGATTTCTGATAATACTCGTTATAGCCACAGCAACCTCCTTCCCAACTTTCCACCTTATCCCTTATAACCACTAGTCTGTTTTCCATTTCTATAATTATATCATTTTAGGAATATTATACAAAGGAAATCATACAGTATGTAACCTGAGAGTGGCTTTTTTTATTGCTGGTGTCACCAGTAGTGCCTTATGGAAATAAGGTACACAGTTTGTTTGACCCTTCACCCACTTAAGGACTTTAGAGTATTTCCAGTTTGGGGATATTAAGATAACGTTGCTCTGAATATTCATGTACAGGTTTTTGTGGGGACATACATTTTTGTGTCTCTGAAATAAATGCCCCAAGAGTGCATTTTCTGGGTCGTGTGGTAAGCACACGTTTAGCTTTGTAAGAAATTACCGCACTCTTCACCAGAGTAGCTGTATCATTTCACATTGGCACAGCATTGTGTAGTCATCCAGTATCTCCACGTTGTCACCAGGATTTGGTGTTATCTCTACTTTTTTTTTATTTTAGCCATTTTGATAGGAGTGCATGATACCTCATTGTTTTAATTTGTCCTCTAATAGCTAATGATGTCGAGCATCTTTTCATACATTTATTTGCCATTTATATGCCCTTTTCAGTGAAATGTTTGTATATCCTTTTAGAACTCAGGAAAATCAGCAAGAAAAAAATCAAACAACCCTATCAAAAAGTGGGCAAAGGACATGAACAGAAACTTTTCAAACGAAGATAGACTAATGGCCAAGAAACATAAGAAAAAATTGCCCATTTTCTAATTGGACCATTTGTTTTTGTACAGTTGGGTTTTGAAAGTTCTTTCTAGATTCTAGGTACATTTTTTTGTCAAATATATGGTTTGTAAATATTTTCTCTCAATCTATAGCTTGTCTTTTCATTTCTTAACAGAGTCTTTGTTACAGAAAAAATTTTCAATTTTGATAAGGACTAATTTATCAATTTTTCCCCTTTTGGATGGTGCTTTTGGTGTCATCTGAGTAATCATTTTTGTCATGACTTTTTAATTTTGATTTCTTGACAAGAATTTTAATTTTTAGAAATATAAGCACAGGGCAAAAATAAAAATCAAAAGTCTAAAATCCAACTAGCCTATCGATTATAAAATCAATAATGTGTTTTCAAAGAGCAATTACAAATGATTTTTAGAATCAAAGAGCAGCAAGCCTCACTTTACAAACTGAGGAAAGTTAGGAAAGACAACCAGATGTATAATAGTGATCATAATTAAATATTTTATTGCAGAATATTTTCAGATGATATATTTTTCCCAATTCAGTAAGATTCATGGTTAACTTATAAATGGGGATAGCACATTTTAATATTTTAAATGAATATTTATTCATTTATTTGTTCGAGCAATATTTTGAATGATTTCTGCATGTTTGGCATATCTGTCATTCACTTTTATTAAAAAATCCTAAGGATGCAAGTTTACACTGATTCTGAAACCAGTAGTATTTCTTCTATATTGTACCATAGTTTCCAGAAAGTATAGTTATAAACTTCCAGTTTTTGTTCCAAATTAGTTCTTAATTTGTTAAAGATAAAGGAATTATATCTAGTTTTATGGTGAAAAAGTCAGCAGTAGGTTCAAATGGTGGAATAATTTATAAAAATGTGAATTTATATGCTGTGTATTTAATAATTTAATCAAATGTAAAAATTATCGACAGCACAAGAAAATTTAGTTGAGATAAAGTTGAGAGAATTATGGTTTCCAGAATAGCCTTAATAATGCTAGATAATATAACTGGACTATGGAATGAAACATAAAATTGAATATAGATAAATATAAAGTATATACAATGTCAGGAAAGTTTCAAATTATTTGTAGACACATGAATTCTAAATCACTTGTAATCACTCAAGAACAAACAGAAACATTATTATGAGTAGATCAACAAAACCATAAAAATTGTTTTTAAAAGTGATAATTCTGACTATGTAAGAATAAATAAATAATGTGGAAAATATTATATTAACTATATTGCCATAGTAAATATTGAAATCAAGCTGGTATTCTTACATACCAAAAACTAATTTCAAGACTTAAGAATAAACATATTATTAAAAATAGTTAGAATGTTGTTAAAATAATATTTAATAATATATTTTCTAATAGTCTCAAACTGTTTTGCAAATAAATTCATTTTGTAAAGAAAAATACTCCCCAGAAGGAGTTTCTGAAAGTGACTGCAATAATAATATGTAAATCTGGTAGCTGTGGAATAGGCACATTTAACCATGCAGACTAGAGAAACAGAAAAAGCCATTCCACAGATATCGACAAAGATGCAAAGATGAAAGATAAGAAAAGAAAGTATTGCCTGGGTTGCTGAATTTTATAAATTTCTTACTCCTAGGGCTTGATTGTACTGTTGTCCTTGAGTTTTATCATATGCCTTTCTATGTTTATAATAACTTTTTTTTTTGCACTTAAAAAATATTATGTCCAGCCATGATGAAGTAGTAGGTAACTGGATTTGCTTTACTTCCTTAAACAATTAGAAAACCAGACAAAAGACATTAAATGAAATGGACATCAGACAATAGGAAGGACTGTACAATAATCCCTGAGAAAATGGAAAAAAATTATTTGATCCCTACAAGTGTGTTGAGCTCACTGCTTGAAGAGATTTTCCAGGCCATAGCATGGGAAAGTGAATCAAAACAAAGACCGTAATCTCGCTGAGTTTAAGAGACAGAATTCAGAGTTTGGAGAGGCCAACATGGCTAAAATTTAGAAAGCAAACTACTAGAGAAGAGAGGAGGTTGCAATTAAATGAAAGAATACTGCAGAGCTGCAGGAAGATTCCCCTTGAATCCTTGGGTGAGTACCAATCTCTGTAGGAATGTGAGGCCAGGGAAGGAACCACCCAAAAGGAAGAGGTAGATCAATCCTGGAAGGCCACATTAGGTTCTATTCTCACCAACCAGAGTAGAAAGACCTCTTAACAAATTAAGCATGGGGTAGAGTCTTGAGAAAGGTATTGCCTCTGCAGTGACAGCAAATTAGTATAGACTAAAGGATGTCTGGACCATTGCTAATGAAGCTTGAATGGAAACTCCAAAGGACAAAATTGAGTCCAAATAATTTAACTGTATCCCAGAACTGAGCTCTTAAGTATTTAAAGGATTACCTCCTATAAAAATCCAGAAAACAATAACATAAAATTCATATAATGCTAGTATCTAATCAAAAATTACCAAGCATGCAAAGGAGGAAAATATGACCCATAACTAAGAGAGGAAAATCAATTATTACAAACATATTAAAAAATGACACAGATAATAGAATTAATTAAAATGAAAGTCAAAATAGCTAGAATAAATATACTCCATATGCTGAAGAAAATAGAGGAAAGTATAAACATGTTGGGGTGTTGGGGAGAGAATGGAAGATAGAGAAAAACAACTTCTAAGGATGAAAAATAAAATATATGAAATAAAAATTATAACAAATGATATTAAGAACAGAACAAGTCTTAAAGAAAAAAAAAAGATTAATGAACTTGAAAACATAAAAATGTAAACTACAAAATGAAATGCACAGAGGGAAAAAAGAATGAAATAAAAACCAATAGAGCATCAGTGGGTTGTGGGAAAATATCAAGAAGCCTAACATAAGGATAATTGAAGTCCCAGAAAGGTAGGGGTACAGGAAAACTATTTGAAATGAGAATGACTAAAGATTTCAAATCTGATAAAAACTAAAAATTCCAAATCCAAGAAGCTCAAAAAAAAAAAAACAAAAAAAAACCCCTCAAGCACAAGAAAAATAAAGAAAATTCTACAAAGGCATACAATAACAAAATTAATGTTGCAAACTATGAGGAAAAATCTCAAAAGCAGACATAGAAGGCAAAGATACATCATGTACAAAGGGAAAAAGAATACAGCACATTTCACATACAATGCAAGCTATAAGATAATGAAAAACATCTTTAAAGAACAACAAAAAAATAACTGCCAACCTATAATTTTATACTCATCAAAAATATTTTTTAAAAATGAGGGTGCAATAAAGACTTACACAAATTTTTCTATTTCTTCTACTTCTCAAACTTCTTCTACTACTCAAAGAAATGAAGGTCATAGTAAAGATACTTATATGATAAAATATAAAAGACATTTTTTTCAATTTTTATCTCTTTAAAGCAACAGTAATAACCATATATTTTGAAGCTTCTAAATTTGGAAGTAAAATTTATTATAAAAATAGCACAAAGGATGGGAGGAGAAAAAAGGAAATACAAGGCTATAAGTTTCTTATAGCATATGTAAAATATTATAATATTATTTGAAGATAGACTGTGATAAAAAATATATAAGGTAAATTCTATAACAATCATATAAAAATAAAAGGAAGCATAATTAACATGTTAATAATGGAGATAAATAAAATTATTTTTAAAAAACAGACAACAAAAAGAAAAAGGAACAAAGAACAGTTAGGAAAAATAAAGTCCAAATAGCAAGATGGTAGTAGATGTACATATCAATACTCATACAGTAGTTTATACCCCCATGAGACAATCGCTCAGTACTAGAAATGATCATTATTGTGACTGTGCTATGATGATGGTTTCATCAGTTCATGTATAAGTCAAAATTGATCAAATTGTATACTTTAAACATCTACAATTTATTATTTCAATTATACCTCAGTATATTTCTAAAATAAATAAAGAAGATAGAAAAAGAAAGATGTAATTTAAAATAGCCTCAAAAATATAGAGTACTTAGAAATAAATTTTCAAATATTATAAGTAAAAAGCATACATTGCTAAGTTACTGGAAAAATGAGCAGTGCCAAACTCTTTAGACTCACTGTCTAAAAGAAATTCATTTGACATATGAAGATGGAGATATGTTCACAGTTAAGGGATAAAGAAAAGGTAAACCATAAAAACATTAATCAAAAGAAAGAAGTGGCTATACTCATATTAGACAAAGTAAACCTCGGAACAATAAATATTAACAGGACTAGTCAGGGTCAAATTATGATAGAGGGGTCAACTTATCATGATTCATTAGCAATCCTTATGTGTACTTAATAGCTATCTCTGCACTTAATAACAGAGATTCAAAGTATATAATGCAAAACTTGATAAAACTGAAGGTAGAAGTAGGCAAATCCATACTTATAGTCATGTATTTCAATATCCTACTCTCAATAATTGATAAGAAAATTTTTAAAAAATATGTCAGTATGGTCATAGAAGACTTAAACAACACTATCAACCAATTTGACTAAGTGTTAATATATGTTTAAAGAACATTTTACCAAATAGTAGCAAAATGCATATTCTTTTCAAGTACACATGAAATACTTATGAAAATTGACCATTTTGTGTCATAAAACAATAAATAAAACAATAAGATTTCAAAGATTGAAAACATATAAAGTATGTTCTTCAACCACACTGATTTAAATTGAAAATCAATGTAAATAATGATATTTGGAAAACCTCTACATATTAAATGTTAAATGACACAGATAATTAGCACCTAGTCACAGAAGAAATCATTAAGTATTAATAAATTAGAAAATATTTTTAATTGCATAAAAAGGGAAATACATCATAACAAAATTTGTGAAATTCACATAAAGCAGTGCTTAGAGGAAAGTTTACAACATTAAATGTGTATATTTGGGAAAAAAAGACAATAGCAAATCAATGATCTCAGCTTCTGCCTTAAGAAATTAGAAAAAGATAATCAAATTAAATGAAGTAAGAAGAAGAAATGATATAATAAAGATCAGAGGAGAAGTCAATAAAACATAAAAAGAAAAACAAAAGAAGATCAAGGATATTAAAAGCCACCTATCTGAAAAAAAAATAATAAAATTAATAACTCTCCAATCAGACCAATCAGGAAAAAAAAGAGAAGATATAAATTATCACTATTATGAGAGAGAGGGTATCACTACAGATTTTATAGGCATTAAAAGATGGATAAAGTAATTTTATGAACAACTGTATACCAATAAATTTGACAACTAAGACAAAATAGGAAATTTATTTAATGATATGAACTACCAAAACCCACTTTAGTAGAAATAAATAAGCTGTATATTCTGATATCTATTAGATAAATTGAATATGGTTTAAAAGAAAATATCAGGCCCAAAAGGCTTTACTGGTCAATTCTACCAAACATGTAAGAAGGAAATAAAACCAATTCTATACTAACTCTTCTCAAAGGTAGAAGAGAAGAGAATTCTTTCTAACTCAAACAATCAGACCATCATTACCTTGATATCAAAACCAGAAAAAGAAATGACAAGAATGTCCACCTTTACTTCTTTTATACAATATTGTAGTGGAGCTCTTAGCTAGAGCAATAATGAAAGAAAAAGAAATACAAGGCATACAAATTTGAGAAAGAATTAAAACTGTCTGTATTTACAGATAGTATGATACCTTTGTTGAAAACCCTAAGGAATCTATAAAAAACTATGGAGCTCGTTAGTGAATTTAGCAAAGTCACAGGATAGACAGCAATACGCAAAAATCAATTCTATTTCTATATACTAGCATTGAATAATTTGAAACTAAAATCACAAACATACAGTAGGCAGATTTGTAAAAAATTAAACATTTATGCCATAAAACACAGTCATTCCACTTCTAGGTATTTACTCAAGAGAAACAAAAGTATATTTCCATGCCAAAAACTTATTCATAAATGTTCATAACAATTTATTTATATTAGCCATAAACTAGAAATAACCCAATGTCCATCAATGGGTAAAAGGAGAAACAAATCCTGCTGCATTCATATAATAAAATATAACGAATAAAATTATATATACTATTCATAATGCAACAGCATGGATGAATTTTGACATCATTTATGTTTTATGAAAGAAGCCAAAAAAGTAGTAATATTAGATTATTTGATTTCCATAAAATTCTAAAGCATGCAAACTAATCCATAATGACAGAAATCAGGTTAATGACAGTCTGGTGCTAGAAGTAAGAAACATCAACTGCAAAGTTCATGAAGAAATATTGAGGGGTGATAGAAATATTCTTTATCTTGATTGTGATGATGATCTCATGGGTATATATTTAAGTCAAAACCAATCAAATCATATACATTATAAATATGCAGTTTATTGTACTTCGATTATACTTCAATAAATGCATAAAATGAATAACTAAAGGAGACTGAAAAATAAAGAAAATAATTCAATTAAAATAGCATTAAAGTATGAAAAACTCATGTATAAATTTAACTAAATATATAAGACCTTTATACTGAAAAGTACAAAACATTATTAAAAGAAATTAAAGATCCTTTAAATAAATACATATATTCCATACTCACGTATCAAAAGAATCAATATTGGTAAGATGTCAGTTTCCCCCAAACTAATCTAGCGATTCAATGCAATCCCATTTAAAGTTCAACAGGCTTTTTTTTCAGAAATTAACAAATGGATTCTAAAATGTATATGAAAATGTAAAGGACCTTAAACATTCAAAACAATTTTGAAAACAAAGAAAAATGTTGGAGGATCTATACTACCTGATTGTAAGACTTATTGTAAAGCTACAATAACCAAGATATTGTTGTAAAAATAAATCAATGGAACAGAAATCCAGAAATAGCCCCACATGTACATGGTCTATGATATTTGATAAAGGTGCCAAGCAACTTAATGTGGATGATTAAATTCCAACATGCTGAGACAACTGGAATTTGAATATTCATGTGAAAAAAAAAAAACGACTACAACCCTGAATCTTTACCTTTATATATAAAAATTAACTTGAAATGGATCATAGACTTAAATGTAAAAGCTAACACTATAAGACTTCCACAAAAAAAAAAAAAAAGAAAGAGAGAGAGAATCGTTTAGTCATCTTAGGTCAAGTAAGTCTTCCTAAATAGGACTCAAAAATTACAGACTATAAAAAAAATTAAAAATTATACTTTATTAAGATAAAAAATTTCTTCAAAAACAGTTAAGAAAATATAAGGGCAAGCTTGGATCTTACTCCAGATCTACAACGTAAGTATCTCCAGGAATAGGGTTCTACATAACATTTTGAACCATAACTAATGAGAATTATTTTCTTAAATTCTCAAAACTAAAAATGTAAGAATTTCATTATACAGTACCATATTGACAGCCTCCTTATAGGATCAAAGAAGAGTCATAGGCAGAAACAGAAGACAAATATTTTCTACAGTAAATAAGAAAGTTAGATCTAGAGAAGAGAAAATTAAAGGATCAATTAATAATGGTCTGATCCAAGCAGTGATCTGGGCACAGAGTGCAGACCCCAAAAATAGCAAAATGAAACATAAAATATTTAAACTAAAAATGAAAAAATAGTTTTTGATAGAAAAGGTTTCCAAATGAGGTCCTAGAATCTTCTCAAATACTCATCAAGATAAGTTATCTCTCAACAGATAAAATGATCTTAATCACAAGAAGACAATCTAAGGAACTTAAGTTTCTCTTCTAGGGAATTACTCAGGAAGCCACTCTGTGAAGCTGACAACAATGGCATTAAAGTCCTTTTGCAAAGAAGCGTCAATTGCTCAGTTGGGTGTCAATAAAATCGCTACACAAACACAATCTATATCCTTCTGTCTCCTTGCTAAATTGTACTATGTTAATGTAAGATTGAAAAACTACAGCACTACAGTTTCCTTTTTGTCAGTCTAATTACAAGCAAAGAGGAGTGGGCAAGAAGGGAGATAAGAAGAGTTTTAAAACTGTTTGAATTTATATGTATTGGAGACAAGATCCCATCAAGTCCTCAGAGCATGCTCCATGTCTGTCTGCTCTGTATCTGAATAATCTGAATAAAAATTTTTAGACATAGGGTAAGAATCTACATAATAATCAATCCCCGAAACCAGTGTCATAGCAAGAATTAAAAGCTGAGTTTGTTTATATTCTATATCCTAATTTCCCCCAGTTGAATGCTGGAAATCAGGATGTATATGTCTGAAGGAATATCACAAAGCTGGCACTTTACAAATAATCAGTATTTTATTATTCCAAAAATGATGCATACTCATTTTAGAAAATAGAGCTAATCACACATACAGGACAAATTATTTGTAGTTCCATGGTTCAAAGATAATTATAACTGATACTTGGGCATCAACCATCTATGCCCTGGACACATCCATAACACCAAAATGCAAGAAGCCAGTACATATTATTTGTGATCCTGAGAAGTGCATTCTCCTGTTAATATATTGATGTCTCTAGTGTTCTAGCTATTATGTAGGATGAGATTCAGCAAGCCTTAATTAAACATGTGGTCCCCAAGAAATACAGGTTCCTGACCAAAGAGTTCACATCCACCAAATCTTTATGTTGAGAGTCTGGTAACCTCATTTAAATAATTGCAGCAATAATAATTTAATTGTGTCTCTTCTTATTTGTCATTTTGTATTCTAAACATTGTTTTTAATAGAAATATCTTCCTTTTCCTTTATCCCCAATTCTCTCCATTAGAAACCATATTTTTTCATTTAGTTGCAAATGGGTGTAAATTAGCAGCAGAGATCAAAGGATCATAAATTACAATCCCTTATGAAAATTATTCAGAGTACTTCTCTGCTTTTTCATGAATCTTGCCCCAAAACTATAGCAATACATTTGTTGCATTAAAAAATACTATACAAAAAGGATCTATTATTGTTGCTCATTCTTGCTGTCCTTTTTCCATGACCACAGGGAGCCAAATTACTAATTCTTTATTGGATTTGCTATTGGAAGTGTTGCCAACATGGAATTGGAAAGAGAAAACAATTGAGCTTCCTAAGTAGACCACAGAGCACAAATCCTCAAATTAGCTCTAATAATTAAGGCATCTTGTGAAGGGCTTCAATGATAGGATAAACTCATCTGTCCCTAGCACAAGACCCATATCAATTACCCCAGGCATGGGGAGGCTGGTACACAACAAAGGAAATCAAAATACAGAGGCTGACTCCAGACAATGCCTGACTCTAGTCAAAGACAGTCTCTCCAAGTGTTATCTTTAAGCCAAGTGGTTTTAAATAAGTTTAAATACCAACAGGGGGTTAATTTGAAATCAATTTGATTCTATTTCTGAATTAATGCTTTTTAAAATCTGCTTTTATAATTTCTGCTTATCAAGGATTGCCCTTCTGGTATAAAAACTGAGCCAAGACTCAGTTATCAAATACTATGAAGCGTTCTGTTAATTAGATAGTTTATCTGTGATGAGTTGTTGACACTGAGATGATGTGTGTTAAATAATTTTAAAATATTCTGTGGGGCACTAACTTGGTGGCTCAAAGCATTATTCTTCAATTTTTCAGACCTGCTTTGAGTCAAACTACAATCTCTTAGTAAAAATTAATGTGATGGTTGTATTGCATTTCTTAAATACAGAATCATTCGTATCTCAAAATTATATATATGAGAGAATAAATCTTCTGGCACTCTTTATTAGGCTGCTGTAGACCATTCTAACTAATTCAGCCTCTTTCACATGCTGGTTGGTCTTTAACTGCTTGGTACAGACTGCCAGGAAATTCATCATTGCTGTTATTAAACATAATTCTCTGGATTTGCTCTTTTCATAATGTTTCTTATAAAAGCTTTTTTGGTGATTTTTCATCTGGCTTCTCTTTCTACCTTCATATAGGGCGACCCAGGAGAAATCTCAGAAAGTGAAATATTTTTATCCATGTAGACAAATTAATGCTTCAGCTGTTAAGGGTTTTTCTTTCTGTCTGTCAATTTTCTTTTTTAAGTTATGATCGGTAAAGGCAGAGGCCAAGAACAGTCCACAGGGAATGGCTTAGAGCCTTAGAACAAGCTGGTATCTGTATTTTCTAGAGGAAAAAACATTGGACACCAATCTTTAACATGAGGAAAGCTGCTAATTAATTAGCCCATAAATTGTTAAAAGCACAAATCATTCTTTATCTCTAGGTTTTTATTTTAAGCTCTTTTAAATATTGATTTTATTTACAACTTCATTTCTTTAAATTTTGGCTACATTCTTTTCTCACACATTCTCTAAGTGTGCATGGTATTCCGTGTCTCATAGAATCTGGACTCCTAAGTTTTCAATATTTAATTAATAGCCATAATGTATTCAACCAGCATGTACATGATTCAGAAAAAGAGATGGCTCTTTTGAGGTAGTAAAGCTCACTGCAAAAACCACTAAACTCACAGGAATCCTGAGTTCAGTATCCTAGTGTTACCACAATCTGTGTGGCCTCTGGCAAGCTGATTGCCTAGATCTTGGTTTCCATATTTGTTAAATAAGGAGATTAGAATCCATGAATATCTTTTCCATCTCTAATATTCTATGATTTTCTTCATCAAAAGAACTTACTGTTTGGAAAGAATAAAAATGGAGTTCACATGATGAAATACTTGGCAAGCAGCCATTTCAAACTATTTTTGTTCATTTTCTTCAAAGGAGATTTTGAAGAAAATTATTGACAAAGAAATGAGAAAACTGACTATTAGGTAAAAGGAAAAAAACACTGGACAAGGAGTGGGGACTTGGTTATAGCCACAGTTGTGCCAACAATACTTAGTAACCATGATAAAGTTGTAAAATTGAAACTTCTGAGGCCAAAGATTGGAGTCAAAATTGAGAAAGTTTGATTTGAATATCTTAGTCTCTTTGAGTACAAAAATGCTATGATTCTATAAAATGGCCCAAAAGCCAGGGAGGAAGATACCTGGAAATAATCTAGCAGTTAATTGAAAATGAACTCTGCTCTTTCATACCAGATTGGGGAATGTTTTTCAAAACCATCTTGTCCTAGACCATCAACTCAGAAGTAAAACATATCCTTAGGGTTCCTAAACAAGTTCTGTCACTAAGGATAACTTTCCAAATCTGTAACCTGTTAAGTTATCATGATGGCAATCTCCTTTGTGCCCACCCTGAGAGTTAAGGATTGTAAAGGAAGTTTTTCCATATATTTGTTTTCCTCTTCTTGATTTCTCCTGCCCATTTGTTGATTCAGAATATAACTGAAATAGCTAACAAAAATCAAGCCACTACTAAAAATATAAATCCTAATGGTACATCTCAAGACCATTAGGACGTGTGAAGTATTTTTCTCTTTCTGTAAGTCCTCCTAAACTCTCTAGGCACTCTCTATCATACTGAATTTTTGCAAAATAGCCATATTACCTGGTTTGCAATACCCATGCATCTAAGCCTATTAGAAAAAGAAGTATTTTGACTAATATTTTTCAAGCTCTACTCAGTTAAGAAAATTGAAAGAATCAAGACTTGAAGGGAAAAATATTGCCCAAAAAAAAGGTAGTAGGGAGGATAGTTTCCAGATTTTAATGGTTTACCAAGTGAGAAATATAGAAAGTAGTAAATTTTTTTTCTCCCAAAACATCAAGTAAAGTACTGGACACTGCCCAAGGTAAGACTGCAAAAGCAGATTATGTAATCACCCACTCCAGATAGTCAGCTCTCCTGATTCTTTTCTGCTTCCCTCCTTGGAACCTAGCCAGAATCTTCTCTTCTTTCTTCAGGACATCGACCCTTTCCCTAGGCTGGGACCCGCAATGTTGTAAGCCCTACTTTGGAGAAGAAGCTTATTCCAATAGCCCTTGCTTTGAACTATAGTGTAAAAGATGTAAGCTCTGTTCTTAGTTTCTTAATGGTCCTGATATGCTACCTGTGCTAACCTTTTAACCAGCCCATCTTAGTCTCATGATTTGATTTTCCTTCAGTTGGTAAAAGAATAATTGGCAACATTTGAATGCACCTAAATAAGCATTAATAATTATGACCCACTGTACTCAGGACATGAAACTCATAAGCAAAGCTTTTTTAATGAATAAATCAGAAATCTTTACTTTAAATTTTCATTCATAGAGTTCTTGGATCATAGCAATCAACTAACTTCCCTTAGCCTCCTACACAACCATTTTGAAATGAGAAACCATAATAGAGGTTAAGGGAATTTTTCTAAGGCCACCACCCAGGTTTAAAGAATAACTTCTTTGCTCAACATAAGTCATTTACTTTAAGTTCCCCAAACTAAAATATTTCCAATGTAAATCCATAAAATATACACAGTACCCATTAAACATAAGAAAAACCTCAAAATACTCATGATTTGAAAATAAACCATAACCTAGACTTTATTTTAATGCCTAAAAGACCCAGTAATTTTAAGACCATTCCCTTAAAATAGACTCTCATGTTGTTTTCATATTATACTCCCTGTGTTTGGTACATGTAGAGACTTCAAATATATGTTGAATGGACGATGAATTGTTGACAGCAGTCTAAAATAAGGTAGCACCAACAAGATGAGGAATTGAGTGAAGTGAATTGTCTACAGGAATATTATAAAGATAAAAATGAAAAGAATTGGTATTAAGGTGTGGAAAATGTGATGAAGAAGAAGGAACCTGAGGCATTTCCTGATTTCTAACTTAGGAGACCAGACAGTGTCATTTAATCGGATAGGAAACACGGGGAAGAGGTAGGGAAGTGGGAGGGTGGGGAATTAGTTCAAGATTATATATGCCAAATCAAAAAATGTCATGGGACATAGAGGGGGAGTTATTTGATAAGAAATTGGATATACATAATTGAGCTTAATAGAAACATTTATGACTTGGAAGTCATCACCATGTAATCGATAATGGAAGTTATGTCAATGAATGAGATTATCCAATGTGATGGTTAATTTTGGGTGTCAAGCTGACTGGGTTAACAGATACTCAGGTGATAAAGTATTATCTCTGGGTATGTCTGTGAGGGTGTTTCCAGAAAAGATTGGCATTTGAAATCAGGGGACTGAGTAAGGAAGATCTACCGACACTAGTGTCATCCAATCCATTGAGGCCTAGAATAGAACAAAAAGGCAGAGAAAAGGTCAATTCACTCTCTCTCCTGAAGCTGGAACATCATTCTTTTCCTGCATTGCACATCAGGACTCCAAGTGTTCAGGCCATTGACCTTGAACTGATAGTTATACCATCAGCTACACTGGTCTCAGGCCTTTGGACCCAGACTAAATTATACCACTGGCCTCCATGATTCTTCAGATTGCAGATGACATATCATGGAACTTCTCAGCCTCCATAATTGTGTGAGCCAACTCTCATAATAAATCTCCTCTTATATAGGTAATAATATACATATATGTCCCATTGGTTCTATTTTTTGGGGGAACCCTGACTACTACACCCAGAGAGTAAGTATAGAACAATATATTAGTGTAATTTTAAATCAGGAAGTATTTGTTCTTGATTTAAACCAAGAATTTTTAAATCCCTTCAACTTTGTTTTTCTTTCTTTCTTTTTTTTTATTTCAGCATATTACAGGGGTACAAATGTTTAGGTTACATAAATTACCTTTGCTCCACCCAAGTCAGAGCTTCAAGCATGTCCATCCCCCAGACAGTGAGCACCACACCCATTAGTGTGAATATACCCATCCCCTCCTCCCCCTCCCACCTGCCCAACACCCAATAAATGTTACTACTATATGTGCACATAAGTGTTGATCAGTTAATACCAGTTAATTTGATGATGAGTACATGTGGTGCTTGTTTTTCCATTCTTGTGATACTTCACTTAGTAGAATGGACTCCAGCTCTATCCAGGATAATACAAGAGGTGTTAGATGACCATTGTTTTTTGTGGCTATGTAGAACTCCATGGGGTTCAACTTTGTTTTTCTCTCTCTAGACTGTTTTTACTA
>CAUYSK010015327.1:0-86905 GCA_963575035.1 Avahi laniger | reverse complement strand
TTAGGCCCATCATCCAAAGTGAGGCACCTCAAGAGCAGAAGAAAGGGATCCATTTGTACTCGCCATCAAATTGGTACTAACTGATCAACACTAGGGTGATCACATGGCAGAAATACTCTCCAGGGATTAGGGGGATAGGGGGAAAATCTAAAACTAAAGGACATGGGGAGCACTAAAGGGAGGGAAGGGCACGCCTTTAACCTGCATATGGGTGAGGCAAAGACATAAAGTGTAACTAGAATGTTTGTGCCCTCACAATACCTTGGAATAATAAAAAAAAAAAAAATAATAACTGTTCGTTACTGTATATAACTGGACAGCAAAACCTAGCCCTGTCTGAAAGCACTGGATCAAACTGTCTTTCCAAGTCTCTCCAGGCCATGATTCTACCTGCTGGAATGAAACATTTTTAATAAATACAAACTATCACAGACCTAAAAGTTTTTATATTCCTAAATAATGAATTAAATTATTATAGAATTTAAATAGGTGTGCTGTAAAAGAAAACAGTTATAAACATATTCTTAATATTTTTTCTTTACCTAAAAGATAATATTAAAAAGAGATTCCACAATTTACTGGTTCCTTAAGAACTAAGAATCAAAGTACTAATAAACATAATAAATAATGTGCAACCTCGAGGCCTGGAAAAGGATATAGCATACTTAATAATAAACCAGTGTATTAGAAATTCAGTATTTCAGTATTAAGACTTCTTCATTCAAATACAGTTAGATTTATCGCTATTATAAATAAGCTTCACATTAAGGCACCTGTTATTACCTATGAAAAAGTGTTGGATTCAAAACAAATATGCACTGTAAAACTTTTTTCTTTCATTCTGATGTCATTACAGATACCAGTTTTAAATGTTAAATTTTTGTATGACAGTATATAAATATCTTTGAATATATTACCTGAATATAGTTCAAGTGTTCCTCTATGATATTTTGATACATTAATGGGCATGATATTTAATTAAAGTATGTAATACTTCGATTAACGAAGAAAGAAGCAAAAGCAAATCAAGATGGATGGGCAAAAGACTAAATATAAGAGATATGACAACCTCTTAAAAAAAAAATACTGTACAGACTGTGTCTATGAGCAGATCTTGACCAAGTCATTTAACTTCTCTGAGCCTCACTCTTTCCATTTGTAATATTTCAATAATAGCTGCTCTGTCAAGCTCATAAGGCTGTTGTGAGATCAAATGAGACGATGCAAAAACACTTGGCAAACTGTGAAGCACTGAAGAAGTAAATGGTATTATCGCAGGCCAAAATATCTGAAGTTTCTGATAGTCTCTCTAATATTAATAAAAAAGTTATGGCTTGTTCTTT
The DNA here is from genome assembly GCA_963575035.1 of Avahi laniger. NCBI lineage: Eukaryota > Metazoa > Chordata > Mammalia > Primates > Indriidae > Avahi > Avahi laniger. The sequence continues at coordinate 85,562 of CAUYSK010015327.1, read as the reverse complement.
TTGCATTCACTTGAGAACTCCCAGTTTTGATCAATTAGATAGATATGGAATGAATGGAGTAAAAACTTATGCAAATAGAAATTCTCTTAAGTTTTAGGTTCCAGAATTTATAAAGTAGTTTGCTGTGAGTATGGAACCACTGCTTGATGGGGCTCAGGTTACCTTTTGACACTTCCAAAAAATAAAGAGGGTTCCTGACTTCTCAGGAACCTTGGCTCCTGGCCTTTCCTTAGTCTCCCCTAGAAAGACCTCCATCACGCTCACTATCTGCTATTGTGCAGCATACATAGGTCCATTAAAAGTTCTCTCTCTTATAGCAGCTTAAAAGAGTTTTAAGGGTATAAAGAAACACAGTCAAATGCTGGTACATTACTCAGTTTGGCATAAATTTGCAATGGTTCAATAATCCCCACCATGTTCTCCCTTTCTTAGTTCATAAACTCTTCCTCTATGTATAAATTGTTCTAGGTCAGCTTTTTCCAATCTATGTTCTGAGGAACACTAGCTGGCTGAGATATTAACAGGTGAAAACGGATCTATGTTAAGTAAGTTGGAAATATGCAGGGTGAGATAACTTTATGTACCATTAGAATTTCTAAGTCTTTTATATTCTGACTGCACTTTCTAAAGAGGAATGGAGTGTATAGCATTTCCCAAACTCATCTGACCACAGAATTCTTTTTTTCCCTACAAAATATCTAGAAGGGCTAATATTAATAGGTCTTACAATATTCTTTGGAAAATGCTATTCTAGTCAATACATCTTGGTTTTAAACATTCCAGTGCTAAATCTGACAACAGTTACCTTTTTAATTTCTAAAGGAGAGGAATAATTTTGCTTACAAGGTCAATACCATAATAGCCTCCTGGATTCCCCTCCGTAAGTATCCTTCCTAAAGCAACTAAGAACTAAATATTCTTTACTACATATTGAAGAATTCAAAGAAGTTATTCTTGTGTTAATGAAAATTGTGATCTTTTTAAGAAAATTCTTATATTCCTTCCCTAAACATTAAAAATACAGATATAAATCTAGATCCTAGGACCTAGAATCACAATTATCTTGAGGAGATGAGAGTATTTTAATCACAACCTCACTGCAATTAACATTATCAATAATAATAATGACAATCACAAGTGGTGGTAGTATTGGCTAACCACTTATTTTTGCATTTTAATTCTCATATCCACTCCATGAATTTAGGACCCACTATTACTGCCATTTTAAAGATATGTATGCTAAGGTTTACAGAGATTAACTGTCTTGCCAAGGGTCACACAAAAGAGTAAGGGCAGAACCTTGAACTCATCTGACCCCTCACCCTATGTTCTTAACCACTACATAATGCCATCTTATATATTCCATTGACAAAAGGATTTAGGTTACATTCTTGTTGTTAAACAGGAAAACTATATAAATCCAAATTGATTGGAATTTGGTTTTTGGATTTCCTTTTGATCAAACCGCCATTCCTTTAAAGGATATACTTTAAGCTAAAAAAAGAAAAATAGAGGCTATTTACCAATGACAAGTTCATAGAGTTTTAAAACGGGAGGTTTTTAAAAATCTGCATCCAAGGTGAAGACATTATCTGTGGTTTCTGCCATAACCGCAAAACGCTGGTACTCTGAAACTCGTTTCTCAAAGAAATTTGTTTTTCCTTGTAAAGAAATGTTTTCCATAAAATCAAAGGGATTTTCTGCCTGGAAAACCTGAAAAGAAAAGAAATGTTATTAGACTTTCTGAAGACACCAAATTATATCCCACAAGAAGAGCAAAAACATAGCTCAGGTTTCCCAAGACATATCTAGTCACCTATAGGATCACATTATTCCCCTAAGATCCTGGAGGCACTCAAGCCTGACAAATTTTAAGATGACTGAGATCAACTACTAACCTCCTCAAGAAGTTATACTAGCATCTCTGGTATTCTAAGAAATAGAAAGAAAGAAAAAACTATTTCAGGAGATGAAATATCTAATACTAACCAAATGAAAATGTTCTCACAGCTTCAGAGATCCAATATATCATAGAAACTATGGGCATTTTTCCTAGGCATTACTATTAGATAGTCACATGTACATGATACTACAAAATGTTAAATTACCAACAATCTACTATTGTCCTAAATATATTTCTTAGTTCATAAAAGAATAATCAACAAATTGACATTATGGGACCATGATCAGGGAAAACAGAATAAATGTTATCCATAGTGACTAGATGTCTCCAAACAAAAAGTGGGACATATACTGACAAGAAGCTTTTTTTTTTTTTTTAATTTCAGCATATTATGGGGGTACAGATGTTTAGGTTACGTATGTTGCCCTTGTCTCCCGCCCCAAGCCCGAGCTTCAAGCGTGTCCATCCCCTGGATGGTGCACATTGTACTCTTTGTGTATGCATATACCCGTCCCCTCCTCCCCCCTCCCCCTGCCAGACATCCAATAAATGTTATTCTTATATGTGCACTTATGTGTTGATCAGTTAATACCAATTTGATGGTGAGTACATGTGGTGCTCGTTTTCCCATTCTTGGGATACTTCACTTAGTAGAATGTGTTCTAGCTTTTTCCAGGAGAATACAAGAGGTGCTATATCACCACTGTTTCTTAAAGCTAAATAGTACTCAATGGTATACATATACCACATTTTATTAATCCACTCATGTATTGATGGACACTTGGGTTGTTTCCACATCTTTGCAATTGTGAATTGTGCTCCTATAAACATTTGGGTGCAGGTATCTTTTTCATAGAGCGAATACAAGAAGCTTTTTTACTGCTTCAGAATTCAAGAAGCAGACTTGGAGATACAGCTTGATGGAAACTATGGGATATTTCACTGATTCACAAGGGGTAATGAAAGGGGATTTCTGAATTTAGGAGTATCCCAGCAGGGAATATGAATGTCACAGATAAGAATATATTCAGGTAATCCAATTTTTAAACGGGCACAGTATCTGAACAGACAAAAAGACATTTCTTCAAAAAAGTTATGCAAAAGGCCAATAAGCACATGAAAAGATACTCAACATCATTATCCATTAGGGACATGCAAATCAAGACCACAATGAGACACCACTTCACACCCACTAGGATGGCTATAATTTTAAAAAAACATAAGTTTTGGTGAGGATGTGAAGAAATTGGAAGCTTCATACACTGGCAGGAATATAAAATTATGCAGCTGCTTTGGAAAACGGTCTGGCAGTTCTTCTAATGATTAAACATGAATTACCATATGACTCAACAATTTCACTCCTAGGTATACACTCAAGAGAAATGAAAACATGTCAACAAAATACTTGTACATGAATGTTCACAGTAGCATTATTCACTATATATCTAAAAAGTGAAAATGATTCAAAAGTCCATCAACTGATGAATGGGTAAATAAAATTGGTGTATCTATACAATGGAATATTATTTGGTCATAAAAAATGAAGTGCTGATATATGTTACAACATGGATGAACCTTAAAAACATCACGCTACGTGAAAGATGCTTTCAGTAAAATATATTTTAGGGGCCTCACTTTACTATTAATATTAATATAATATCTTAACTAGTAACAATACATTTTTAAAAACCTCACCTTCGAGAATCCAAGTTCCACAAGTAATCTGTCAGCTACAAACTCAATGTACTGTTTCATCAAAATGCAATTCATTCCAATGAGCCCAACTGGCAAAGCTTCTGTTAAAAACTCCTGGGATATAAGCAAAAACAGAGTAAAGTACAAACAGAAAAATAAATAAGTATGTATTTTCCAAATAGACAGTTTTAGTTTTATTAATTTTTCTAAGACACTGATTTTGTTCAAGTAAAGTACATGAGGATAAATTCTTTCAACATGGCAAGTGATGTCCATCTGATTAAAAATGTTTGCGGTATTACTATTCATATTATTTCACATTTTCAAAGAGCCAAAAATAAATGAAAATTAATACCAAATTACTAGATTTTTAAAAGTACCATATATAGGACCTGGATTCATATGCTTTATCAATAGAAAAAAGGAGATGTTTGTTCTGAAATATCTAGAAGAAGATTCAAAGATTTTCATGAGAAGCATGACTATAGGAGGGAGCTAGGAAAGGGAAAATTCAATTAACAAAGAATGTGAGAAAAAAATAGAAACAAATCTGGGAGTTGGGAGATAAACTCTCATAGGTAAGCCAATCCTATTGAAAGACAGTGATAGATTGTTAATAGAGGAAAAATAAAAACATTATTAATCACTTGGATTTAGTTCTCAAAATGATTAAAGATACCAAAATGCATTTTATGCCTTTTCCCCTTCCAATATGAAAACTATGCCTGTTAAACTACGCAGTGTTAAAAAAAATAAAAGTTAAAAAAATTATTTTATTTTTAAACTAGTTATTTAGAATGATCAAAACACATCCTAAGTGGAGCATCTAGCTCTTTCTAGTAAGAAATCTTTACATACTATATATTAAGTTTTACTATTCACTAATTCATTCACTTATTCATTCCATAAACATTTGGTATATGCTTCAAGCTAGGTTTCTTGCTAGGTTATTGAAAATACAAAGCAAATAAGAAACTATCACTGCCCTCCAGTCACATAATAAAAATATAAAGTTCCAATAATTTAAATATTTTGTTACAGCATGAAATTTGACAGATAGATCAATGAGACAAAAAAATAGCCCTGAAACAGATTTTAGTGTGCGTAAAACCTTAACATGTATTAAAGACTGACTTATAAACTGACATAATAATTGCAGTATATCATGTATTGGTTCTGTCAGATTGACCATATAGAATTGCTGATATTTGCATTAACCTACAAAATTACAATTTCATATGAGTCAACCTAACAGTGGTACAAATATCAGAGAATGAGAGACGTCCTAACTACATAAATTTCCCTACTTACCTGCTCAATTTTGACAGCCTCGACAATGATCTCCCTAACCCTTTCTTCTGAAGGCTTATTTACTAAGTATTGAAACATCAGGCAAGCAAAGTCACAGTGAAGTCCCTAAAATGGAAGAAAAATGTATCGTCAAAAAAGTTTTAATCAGCTATTCATACAGAATGATGTGTCAAGTGTTGTATAAAGTAGGTTCTAGGAATACAACATGGAACTTCTAAAAAATGGAGGAATGATTAATAGGGCTAGGAACTTCCTTCGAATTTCATTAAACACCAGTACAATAACCTATAATGAAAATTTTTGAATGCTGGGAAACTTTAGCTCATCAACAAAAAGAAAAATGTATAAACAAAATAAAATCTGCAAATGAAAGTATTTTAGAAAGGAAAATAAAGGCTGAAATGAAAATACATTAATTTTTAAATTTCAAAAAAATTAAGGATTGAAAAATAAGTAGTGTTTAAATAACAGATGAAAGTCACTCAGAGAGATTTCAAAGCACATTTATATTAAATACAAATAGCTCAAGATAAAAATGCACAATGAAAATGAAAACTGAAGAATGATGAATACTATTTGAAGCCATATAAAGCAAAGATGACACTGCAGATAACTCAAAACAAAACAAAAAAAAACTTGTGAAATGCCCCTGAGAACAGAATGGTTATGCAAATACAACAAACATTATAGAATTTAAGGTTAACTGGAGCACAGACCAAGGAGATTCAACCTATAATAATCAGGATTCCAAAACACAGAATACATAGTAAAAAGCTAAAAACCAAAAGAACAGAAGAACACTTTCAAAAATTCAAAATAATAAAGAGAACAAGGTTAGATACAGAAAGATGATGGAATTCCCAACAAAATTAACAATTAGAGACTGACATCAAAGCTGAAAGATGTTGAAGTGTTGGTTAAAACTGACAGCTAGCTACCTGTTACAGAGACAAATAAAATCAAAGGTTGGTACTCATAATTGTTAAATCAATAAATAAATAAAATTGATTTTGAAGTTTAAAGCAATTCCAATCAAAATCCAATGAGATTGTTTTTAAGTCAAAAATGAATCTGGAAGAATAAATGGGAAGAACTTATAAGGACATTTTAAAAAGGAAAGTTTTGAGATTTATCCTACTAATTATTAAAACATATAAAGCTACAATAATTAAAATAGTCTCGTTATGGCATGAAATCTGATAGATCAATGAGGCAGGAAAAATAGCCATGAAACAGATTTTATTTGTATAATAAAACCTTAATATACAATAAAGAACACAACACAAGTCAATGCAGAAAAGATGGATTACTTAACAAAGAGAATTGGAAAAACTTCGCAGGAGTGTTTGAAATAAATTAAGTTAAATTATAACTTATTCTCTACTATCCCATATTTATGCTAAATTCTATACTTACACTAAACAAATTCCAATTGTATTAGAGAGTTAAATGTTAAAAAGCCAAGATGAAAACACATGTGACTATTTAACTTACCTCTGGAAGTGGATCACATAAAACTTAAGGTTTTATATGTTAAAAGAACAAACAAAATTAAAAAGCAAGGGACAAACTGGAAAAATATTTGAAATAAATGTAACAAAATTCATATATTATATTATATTCATGTAATAAATATGGCAAATTCAATAAACAAATACTTATTGAAAGAGCCCAATCACTATACACTGAGAATATACCAATGAACAGGGCAAACATGACTCCTTCAACGATTATACACTACTGCAAAAATAACTTTAAAATATTAAGAGCACTTACAGTTAAATAAGGAAAATGTTAATATCACAACAGAAAAAAAGGCAAAAGATAAAAATAGGTAACTAAAAAAAATACAAATGACTAAAATCATTAAGAAAAAAATGTTCTAAGCAGTAATGAAATAAATACAAATAAAACCAATAAAGAGACACCAATTACCCGTACCAAATTTGTCAAATATTTAGCGAATTAACCTAAATTTTGGTGAGGATATATGGTAAAAAAGGTTCATATACTGCTAGGGAGGGACTGAAAATTGCTATAAAATTTCTGAAAAGAAATCTGCAAATAAGTGAATGGCCTTATAATCTAGTAATTCATGCTTTTTATAATCAAGTTTAAGAAAATAATATAAAGTTGGGAAAAAGTTTATATATAAAGACATTAATTTCATATTATAACAAAACAAACAAAAAACTTGGAAACAATCTAAATTTCTAATCATGGAATAGTCAAATAAAGATACATTCATTCATTATTATAGTTATTATATATCTAATAAAACTATTTTCAAAAAATGCTTGATATCATATAAAAATGATCACAATATTTTGCTAAGTGAAAAAAGAACATCTCAACTCATAAAAATATGAATGGCAAAAATGTGATGTTTATATATCTAAATAGATTTAAATGTAGAAAAAAGTCTAAAAAGAAATACAATAAAATAGTAAATGCAGTTATCTCTGTGTGTTGAGATTTTTTATTCTCTTAACTCTATTATAATCACATGACAGTTCTAATAAAAGTTGTTAGAAATTTAAAGACATGAAACAGCAAAAAGTAATTAAATGAAGCATTTTGTGGCACTTAAAAAGTACTTTCACTTATACTGTTTCATTGCATTCTAACAAAACTGTTAAGTTTTTTAGTTGAAGAAACCAAGGTTTAGAGAAGTTAAGGATTAGCGTGGGCAATAAAGGTGAACTGAATGGCTGTAATGGGCCAAACATTGAGAACAGAAAGATAAATAAGGAAAGGTCTCTGCGCTAAGGTGCTTAAGGTCTAGCAGAGGAGAAAGATCAGAAGTGCAATACATGTTATGAACTCTAAGAGAGGGAGAGGTTCAGGTTTTAAAGGGATAAATAAAGGAAGAATGGTCAATTTTACCTAATTGGATCAGGTAAGTTTTGAGTTGCCTCTTGTGAGAAGCTGCTCCAAAAAAATGTGAAAAAAGTGGTAGGAAAGATGAAAAGGATATTGCAGGCAGAGGGAGACAAGATTTAGTTATTGATTAGATGTGGCTGAAAAAGAAGAGGAGTAATCTAAAATGACTCCTAGATTTCAAATTGGATGATTGGATAGAAGTAGAAATATTCAGCGAAATAAGAAAAACAGAAGAAAGACATTGTTCTGAGAAAAAGATGATGAGTTTGATTTTTGAAATAACAGTTTTGAGATACCTGGGGAACCTTCCAGGAGAAACTTCCAACATCTACATGTATTAGAACGTATGAGTTTGGAGCTCGGGAAAGAATATCTGACACAAAGATAAAGTTTTGAGAGTTATGAGCATTTACACGGTAACTGATTTCATGGGAATAAATAGAATCAGTGAAGCAGTGAGGCCAAGGTGGGAATCCAGGAATACACCAGTACTTAAGGATGGGCAGAGGAGACTGAGGAGGAGGAAAATGCAGTGTCTTAAAAGTTAAGGAAGAAGTGTCTTCCTATTTTCTTTTAATCACCAAGATAATTGTGTCACTATAGCATTTTCCAGGAGAAATAAAAATAAATGAACAGGAAATACGAATACAAATATATTATAAATAGAAAAACATCTCATTCCTTACTTCATCTCTGCTGATGAGTTCATTGGAAAAAGTTAGCCCAGGCATAAGACCTCTCTTCTTCAGCCAAAATATAGCAGCAAAAGATCCTGAGAAGAAAATTCCTTCTACAGCAGCAAAGGCCACCACTCTTTCCCCTAGGAGACATAGAATAGTTTTGTTTTCTAAAATACCACGCACTGCAGACATCTGGAAGTTTATATAGATTTTATTTTACAATAAATACAGCAACTGTTTTGCCAAGAAACAAAATATACAAGTTAGTGCCATAGCCAAGGTACTTCAGAGGAGAAAATTTGCCACCTCTACCTACTAGAGCAGAAAGGTATGTCTACTTCAAATCCTATATCCAACAATGGACTTTTGTAGGTCTTGGTGTCTGGACAAAGGATGGCTTTCTATACTCAAAAAAAAAGGTGATTTACCTGTGTATCATATGTGCCTGTGAATGGAAGTACATGTGGATGAGTGCAGTATGTGTACATACATGTGTGCATATTGAAGTGGAGAGTAGAAGGAGGACTTTATGACAAATGTCTTCCTCTGGGAGGAGGGAAAGTTGCTGAGCTTTATATTTTTAAAAACCTATGGTATCTATCTTACAGACTAGCTATAAATATTTCAAAAAAACATTGCCATGCTGAAGATAATAAATATATCTATTAGATAAAGTGTCCTATCATATAAGCAAAAATACTGTCTTCTGCTAAACACACAAGGGCCAATTTCAAAGGTTACTCACTGTTAGGCAAGGACTTTGCAGAAGCCCATCTCCTAAAATGTCTATAGTAGCATCATATCTGTAACACTACCCCTAGGGCATGATTATAGCTCTAACCCAAAAGATCATTCACAAGTCCCTTATGTCACCACACTGCATATGCTTGAGAGAAGTATTTATGTATATGTCTCTCCAGGGAGTTCGTGAGGTAAAAGGCAGCTGAGTGCTTGAGTGAACTACAGACCTTTTTTCATAGATGACATCATGGTTTAAAGCTCAGTATTTGTCACAGGACCAAACACATAGAAGTCACGTTAATAAATGTGCCCTGAACTGAATCAATGGAAACTACCTAAGTACTAGATAATAAAAGATATTAAAATCCATTCTATAGAAACTCCAAAACTTTGATGCAGAAACTGAATATTTATAATTTTGAGAACAAATGTAATTATAATATTTAAATTTCAAAAAGAAATATGACTAAGTTTAAATATTTCTAGCTACCTCTAAATAATGTACTGGTTTGTCCTTGTTCTTTTCCCTGATTATATTAAACAAGCCAAATCAGATAAATCAATTAGATCAAATATTTGGTAATCCAAATTGTCTTTTTTTTTGAGACACAGTCTCGCTTTTTTGCCCGGGCTAGAGTGAGTGACGTGGCATCAGCCTAGCTCACAGCAACCTCAAACTGCTGGGCTCAAGCAGTCCTTCTGCCTCAGCCTCCTGAGTAGCTGGGACCACAGGCATGCGCCACCTTGCCCGGCTAATTTTTTCTATATATATATATTTTTAGTTGTCCAGATCATTTCTTTCTATTTTTTAGTAAAGACGGGGTCTCGCTCTTGCTCAGGCTGGTCTCGAACTCCTGACCTTGAGCAATCCACCACCTCGGCCTCCCAGAGTGCTAGGATTACAGGCGTGAGCCACTGCGCCCAGCCCAAATTGTCTATTAATAGCCTAAAACATGAGAAAAACTTCTAAAGTATTTTATTTTGACAGACACAATTTAAAAAGTCATTTTGGAAAAAAAAACAGAAGAAATAAATTAAGTAAGTACTTATTGAGTACCTATCATGTAGAAGGAATTAAGGAAGAGAAGAATCTTTACTATGGTCTACGCTAAATAGTAAAATACAATAATAATAATCACTATGCATAAGATAGAGATTTGTCATTAGTTTAACATATAGCTTGCTATATATTTTTATCTTACTATTAATAAGATAACAGTTACAATTGATACATTTTTAATTGACATTAAGGTAATGTCATAAGGACAATTATTTGTAAGGGAAGTAGACTATAATTTACCACACAGTGAATTCCAAGAGGAAAATTGTTATTTTAACCATTCTATGCATTCACGTGAATACAAAAAAATGAAAATCAACAAACAGTTGATAAAAGGCTATAAATAGCCTTTTATAACAAATAGTTATAAAAGGCTATTCTTTTTTGGAGAGGATTAAAAGATTATAAGAAGTAAATTTTACAAAGTTTTATAAGTATACATGAAATAAAAAGAGACTTCTAGAATATATCTTCTAAAATCTATAATGAATGTAAAGACCTTGTGATTTGTTTTAGAGAGAGGTAAGTAGGATATATTCTACGATATAGCTGACCTCTATGATGCACTGTATTAAGATTATATAACTAGTAGTTTTTTGGGGGTTTGAAATGTAATTTTATTACATATATTAAGTTTTAATCTATATATTTTTTAAAGTTTTTAAAAAATATTTTAAAAACTAAACAGTATGTCTCAGTGTTTTAAAAACTACACAGATATATAATTAGGAATCTTTAGCTCTACAGGACTGAATCTCCTTATGATATAACACATAAACTTTAAAACGGACTGTGAAATAAATAAAAAAGCCTATAAAAACCGGTGAAAAGATTTAAAATATACAAAAAAGGAACAGTGCTTTAACTTGGTAATTTTTTTCTTTGTTCTGTTTTCCAGTTTTTCTTTAAAGTGTTTATTATTTTCATAGTTTAAAATTAAAACAATAAATCCAAGAGGAAAAACAAAAAACTGTAAAACAGACTAATTATTTTTTAAGGAATAGTGTTAGGTACCCTTCACCTAAAAATAAAGGATTATAGGAGTCTGGATGTAAGGAAAGAATAGTTTACTATACTGGGTCTCGCTCGGTGCAAAAGTCACCAAAAAGGTCACCAAAAATGCTAGGAAACACCCTAGGCCAGATGAAAGAGGAGCTTTTGTCAACCTAAAGCTACTAATGGTGCAGGTGGTACAACTAGTGCACAAAACGCACCTCTTCAGCTGGTTAAAGCAGCGTTGTGTGGCAAAGCAAGACAATATTCCCACGTTATTGTCTTTTAGCTACACTCCAAAAAAGGAGACCTACCAATGTGTTCCAACCATTCTACTCCTTCTACATCATTTTGAACATGTCCTTTCCTTTGAGACCCTAAATTAGAAGCCTGAAGTAGTGTTTGCCTTGAAATTAAGCAATTTGGAGAATCTAACTAGAGCCCTTTATGCGGTTACATGGTGACCGCAACCCTTCTCCGTTTTCTCTATTTCTAGGTTACCTTTGTTGGGTAATTCATGAAATACATGCTGTGAGCGTGTTCATCATTTTCCATCAGTACCTATTTATACGAATATTTTCAGTGCATATTGAACACCTTGATATTTCCCTTCTTTTTTTCTCTAAAGCCAATGTTTCCCAAAGTGTGCTTCTTAAACCTCTGTGAGCGAATCAGCTGGGTATAAAATGCAGATTCCTCAGTCCCACCTGGGCCTCCTAAATCACTCTTTGGTGAGAACCACCAGGATTCTGCAGGGTTTTTCCACAAATTCTCTAGATGACTTTTATGCACATTGAAAACCACTGCTTTTCTCATTCTTGAAATGAACTGAAGGCAATGTAAACATTACCTGTTTCTTCTCTGATATACTACATGCTGGCCCATACATACGCTACATCACTGGTTCTTAGGTGTGGTCTAGGAGTCCCTGGGAGTTCCACAAACCCAGGAGATCTGTGAGGTCAAAACTGTAGATTGCTATACTACTTGTTAGATTCTATGTGACTAACTCTTATTTACCTGTCATTATACACTGACATCTTAACTTTCCAACTTTCAACTTATTAAATAGAATAGATAACCAGCTTGTTTTAAACCACCAGCTTCTAATTATTAGGAATAATAATTTTGATAAAGGTGCATGCTGTAACTTTGAATAGTACTGGATAGTCACACTCTGTATAACAGTGTCATATCACCCAAGACAAATTTGATCACATAAAAATTAGAGCCACATACCAAAAGTAGCTTTTCTATCTGCTATCCATCGCAAGGCCCAATCTGCTTTTTTCTTAACACATGGCATTGTTTCAATTGCATTAAATAAAAATTCCCTGTAAAAACAAAAAAATTAATGACAGTTATTCATTTTTCTTAGAGAAATTAATTAGTTTAATCAGAGATAATAACTGTACCTCTGATATGCTACCAGATCTATAGATTTTCTATATTTTGCATGTCTGTAAAACATAGAAATAAAAGCAAAATTCAAATTAATGGTTTGGATCTAGTCTGATACAAAATCAACTAAATTTGAATATTTAATTTCTAAGCAGAATGTGCTAATGAAGTTTTTAAAGATACAATGTCTAAAGATTAACTGGTTCTATATAAGTTTTTTTTTTAACCCAACATATTAGTAAGCAATACAAAATATTATGTTCACAAACCTCCATATTTGAATATTCTTTCCTTAACATTTAGTTGTGGAATAAATTGTGTTCTTAACATAATTAAGCAATAAGAAAAATCTTTGTAAATAAAATCCCAGAAGTAATACCTTTTCTTGGGATCTCTGATGTAAGTGTCTATTAGCAAACTGTACATCTCTGAGTGAACATTCTCGATGAGAATTTGAAAGCCATAGAAACAACGAGCCTCTGGAATCTGCACCTCCTGACTAAAGCGCTCCACCTAAGAAAATAAGGGAAACAGATACATCCAGTTCTATGGACTCTTATTAAGCACTGGGTTAAAAACTACAAATCAGAATTTGGACATCAGAATTATCACTTAAAAATTGCCTGTCATGCAATGAACAGGTCAGAAAGACCTTATGGGTTATTTTAAACAGTATCTTAAGCAGTATTGTTTATCCATCAATCCTCCACAGTAAATTAGTTGCATAACATATTCTTAAGCAATTAAATGAACTGACCTGTTAAGTGGAGATACTGTCTATAGACCCAATAAATTCTAGAACATCTACCAAAAATAATGATTTTGCTCTAGTAGTATTGGAGCATATGCAAGAGGTTGGGGAGGGGAGAGAATAATTTAGTCATTTTTTTTTTTTACAACAGTAGATAGATCTACTGAAGCCTCTTCTAGTTCACGATGAAAGTTCATCTTTCTATTCTCCTTAACAACAAATTATGATTCTGGATCAATCATAATAAAGTTTTAAAATAGGGAGCCAGAATCCAGTGTTCTATAACAGAGCTCCAGAGGGTTATTAAGGTGCAGGTTCTCTATTAAGATTACTCTCTGAGGGTAAAAATCAAACTCACGTTAATGCGTTGTAAGTAGTTTTGATTGGTATAATTTATACTTGATATCATGGTATTTTGCTGGTCGAAAGACAGAAATATATCCTTTCCTCTGACACTTAATCAGAAAACCATTTTCAAGAGTTAAGCTTCATCTAGTTCATCTCTTAGACATCTTTTTTCAGGCTTAATCTAATGATTTTACTGATATTATTATCATTAAACTGCTGAATGGGAACAAAAACAAAAATCTTACCAAGTTTTCATTTACAATTCCATCACTGGCTGCAAAAAAGGCTAAGATGTGAGAGATAAAATATTTCTCATCTGATTTAAGCTTGTTCCAGTGAGGGAGATCCTTTGATAAGTCAACCTGGAATAAAAAGATTTTCAAAAATTTTAATTTGGAGTTAAATTCTTCTCAAAGTGCTAGTTTCTTATTTCCTTGTAGTGGAACTAACTTCCACTACAAAGTTAAGTAAACTGCAGAAAAGGAAAAATGTTAACAATACAAAGAAATAAAATATTACGGTAATAACAGTGTATTATATTCAGGATTTTTGCTAAATAAGTAAATTATAGCTGCTCCGGAGGGTGGGGGAGAACCAGGTAATTATGTGAGATGATGGATATGTTAATTTGTTACACTATAGTAACCATTTTACTATATATGTAGCTTATCATGTTGTATACCTAATATATATACAAAATTTATTTTTAAAAAACTTTATGAATGAATCAAGTTTTCTGGCTAATTGAGAAGCTAGCCAGGATGTACTTTAAAAATATATATATGTATGTTTTTTTGAGATAGGGTCCTGAGCTCTGTTGCCCAGGCTAGAGTACAAGTGGCTTCATCATAGCTTACTGCAACCTCAAACTCCTGGGCTCAAGCAATCCTCCTGCCTCAGTCTCCCCAAGTAGCTGGGACTACAGAAGTGAGCCATCATGCCTGGCTAATTTTTTATAGAGATCAGGGTCTTGATAAGTTACCCAGGCTGATCTCGAACTGCTGCCCTCAAGAGATCCTCCCACCTCAGCCTCCCAAAGTGCTGGGATTACCGGTGTGAGCCACTATGTCTATAATTAAAATTAATATAATCTAGTGGTACAGGAGCAAATTATAGAGGTAAACGGTGGGGAGAGAGAAAGAGTAAAAACCAGTCAAGAAGGAACTGAAGTGAATAAAGTAATGATTTTCAACAGCCATTGCTCTAACATTTTATATAATATTTGTTACTATGGTGTTAAGACAGTTAATTAGGCACTTGTTAACCAATTGTAGCTACTACTTTACTGTCAAGTAATCTACTTTTATACTCAGAAGTAATGTCAGGTAGGTTGTTAACAACCTGGGTTTGAAAGTAGTTTATAGGCATGGCTTCCTTTGGGAATAGAAATATTTGTGAAAATGTTTATTAGAACTAGTTATTGGAATTAAGAGATATGTGCTTGGCAAAATCTACAATTTCAAAATTATCTTTAAATGTACCTATTGTCTTAGTCAGCTCTGGCTGCTATAACAAATTACCATAGACTGGGTAGCTTAAACAACAAACATTTATTTCTCACAGTTCTGGAGGCTGGAAGCCCAAGATCAGGGTGCCAGCATGCTCAGGTTCTGGGTGAAGACCCTCTTCCAGGTTTATAGATGGCTGGCAGAGAAAGAGAGATCACCTCTCTCATATCTCTTCTTATAAGGGCAGTAATCCCATTCATGAGGGCTCTGCCTTCCAAGTCTTGCCTCCCAAGTCTTCAAACCTTACCTTCAAACACCATCACAGTGGGGATTAGGGCTTCAACATATAATTTTGGGAGATACAAACATTTAGTTTATAGCTCTTGTAAATATTATTTTATTACATTATTATTATTTTGTCATACAAAGATCTTTTAAGTATGTTTCACAATAACTTCATAAATATTTGAAATATATAATTGTCCTTTGTCTTTTACCCTTCTTTTATTTATTCTAACAAAGCCCCATCTCTTTGACCTTTCCAAAAAGGTCTAACGTTCCATTCTTTTAATCATTTGTGTTCTTTTCTAAATCTTTTCCCATTAATGTATTCTTTAAATTTTTGCTGAACAACTACTACATGCCATACACTGTGCTAAGCACTGGAGATACAATGGGGCAGGGAGGAGGAAATATTTGTCTTCATCTTTTAAAATACATAAACTAAAAATCAAGTTCTGTTTTATTAGAGCTCAATTTAGGCTTAACTGGAGGATATCTTCTTGGTTCTTATGTATTATACTGAAATTAAATTTTTTTCTTATGTGAAATTTTAATATTATAATATGCTTCCTCTAAAATATTAAACTATCTCTTTGAACACTCAGTTTCAAAAGGTCTTATAAATTTTATTTATACTACATTGGTCATATTCCCTTCCAGAAAGTTAAACCTTCCTGCCCAGCTTTATCTCATTTGAGAAAATTCTCAATTTCACCATCTAAATATTGATTCCAAAATAGCTGATTATCAGAATTACCTGAGTGGCTTTAAAAAAAAAAAATTCCCAGACCCCAGATCTTTTGTTTTCTGAATCAGGGTTTCTGTTGATCAGCCACATTTAAGAATTAAGCTTAACCATTAATAAAACAGTGGCATTCTTACCCCCTAAATCTATTGAAATAAAAAAATTAAAATGCATCATAAAAAATAATGGAGTCTAAGGTTGATTAAATGGTAATTGACATAATTTGTTTAAATGAAAAATATGTGGAACTAAAAATGTGTTTGACTTCCCTTCAAAATATGTATTTGAATCTTCCTCTTATCTACCTACAAAATATGCACTGATCTATATAATTTAGCTTTTAAAAATCACTGTTCTTAGTCATAGTAAAACACATATTACATTTGCTAAAAGATGCAAGTAATGTCCAAATGAATTTCAAGAAACCAAGAATCAGAAGTACCTTTTAAACATGATGAATGAAAATGCCACCTGTGTACTCCATTTGTTCTCTGAACCATATCTAACAAAAAACTTTCTTAAACCCACAGTTAGTGATAGCCAGCTGTGTCAAATGTTATGACACAGTAAAATACTCAGTGCTTTGGTTTAGTTTTTTCCTCTACATGTCAATTATAATATAACAAAGATATTGACAATATAACAAAGATGGGTAAGTGGGTAAAATTAGTGTAATAGAAGTCTTCTGATTTCTAGGTTAAATCTCCTCCCCCATTCTATGTATAAAATAATAGTTTACATGTATTTAATACTTACTAAGTGCCAAGTACCATTCTAAACATCTCATTAATCCTCATAACAACCCAAATAGTCAAGTACTATTAGCCTTATTTACCAATGAGGATACACAGAGAGGTTAAGCAATTTTCCCAGTTCCACAGCCATTAAGTAGTAAAGCAGGATTTGTATCTAGGCAGTTTGTCCCCAGAGCCTGTATTCTTAACAGCATGTGTTTATGTATATAGAATCGACATCTTGAAAAATACATCCAAATATATCTGTCCAAATATAGGCATCTGTCTACAGAGACACATATACAAACACACACAGAGCAAGAGTGATATGCAGGTATCACCCATCATATATAAAGATGAAGACAATAACTATTTCTTCAGTTAGACTACAGAGCAATCATTTGCATGAGCAACTGTCCTTACCAAACCAGCTAGTATTTTCTCAATTGATATGTTCAACTAACTCATTTCCTAGTAGAACTAATAGAAAGCATTCTAGAGAGGATCTGCTGGGGGCAGTGTGTCAGGTTTGATGTGGCTGAGGCAGGGCCAGAATGGGAGAAGCACTGTGAATTCAGCCTGGCAGACTCAGGAGTGAGTGCACTGCCTGGATGGTCAAAATCTTCATGTGACAGCTCCTTTTGTATAAGCAGGTAAGTCTCTCAATTGAAAGTAGGGGCCCTAAAGCTTTCACTTTCATTTTTTGACTATAGCTGCAATTTCATTTATTCTGCTCACCTAAGTAAAGACTAATCTTATATTTGGCCATGGAAAACTAAGTCTGTTTAAAAATCAAAAATGTATTAAAATATATTGGAAGTAAAAATCTAGCAGAATGAGATGCCATTTTTGCAGCAGGAAACTTGTTTATAGACAGTAGTCTAAACTAAAACATTGGAGAACACTCTGTTTAGTCTCAGCGTTTCCAAAACTTATCTTCTACAACTGATCTTATTCAATGTATCTTATAAGTTAAAAGTTTTCAATATCTTGTAACACAGAAGTGAACACTGTACCATAGGACATGAATGCTGATGAAGGTGATGCCACATACCTCTTCTGCTGTCCAGAAGGATGCTTGTGCCTGTTTATACATTTTCCAAATATCGGGGTACTGGATTGGAAAGATGACAAATCGGCGAGAACTCTTTTTTAGGAGTGGCTCTTCATTTGACATCACTTCATTTTCGTTGGTATTTGAAGATAACCTCTTTGAAAAATAAAGTATAAACACCCTTTTTTTGTAGACATTTCCACTTTATTCATACCTAAACATACACTTGGGGAAGTTAGGGAGATAGCGTACGTTTGAGAGCCAATCTGCCTAAGTTGAATCCTTACTGCTATCTGGTAGCTGACTAATACTGTTTGGTTAGTTGGGTGACTGTAGGAAGTTGCTTAACTTCTTTGAGCCTCAGTTCCCTCAGCTGTAAAACAATACCTACCTCACAGGTTTATTCTGACAATTAAAAGTGCTTTAAACAGAGCCTACTGTATAATAGGCACTCAAAAAAATATTGTAATTATTGCTAGACCCATAAATGTCACGGTGGGCAAATTTCCAAGTTTATGAACAAAATGTCCCTTTAGTATCTCTCTCATATAGAATGTTTGCATAAATAAACTACTGATATAAAAAAACCTTTTTAGTTTTAATGTTCTTCTTTCTTGGACAAGATGCTCACTAAAATTCATTCTAGATTTAAAATTCTGTCTCTGTCTTTATGGGTCTGTATCATTGAGATGGGGATAATAAATGTTAACTTCAGGTGTTAGTTCTGAGTGACTGCTGGTGTCATTAGCACAAGCAGAAAAATCTGAATTTTCCCATTTTAGTGGAGAAATTGGTACTAAATGTATTTGTGCCAAAAGAAAAGTATGAGGGATATTTACAATGTTAAGTAGTTACTAAATGCTTCAAAATAAAATCCCAAATCCGGAATCTACAACTTTCTAAAGAAATGTAGGGCTAAGCATGAATCTCTGTGAGCTGAAACTTTTGTTTCCTCCAAATCCGGACAGTATTAAAGATATCACGCAAATATTTTTCTTGTTCATAAACGGTTTAGAAGTATTTGCAAAATAACGATATGAAAATTATTGAGCAACAATTTAAACTGCATACAACCTCGCAGTCTAACAAATACCAGTTTACTTACTGTTGTTACAGACTTCTATTAGCATAGAAGCAGAGAGGATGAACAAGTTAACTTGGGTTTATTATGTATCTTCAATATTTGTGGCACTTTGCATAAAGCATTTTCCTTTTCTGTGAGAGAAGTTAACACTTCCACGGTACAAATGAAGACAGCGACATCCCAAAGATTCAGTTAATTAAGTAGCCTAGTCTGAGCAAAACTGGCCTCCTAACTAATTTTTTCCATTGTTTAGGAGGTTATGACGATTTTGCGTCCCCATTCTACCTGTAATCTCCACCTATCCACCTGCGTCAACTTCCACAAGCGTCCTCCCAGAGACGGTACGCATGTCTCCGGTGGATCCGCCACGGTCCTCTTCCCTCGGCCCCGTTTCCCTGGCCAGGGCTCCAGAACAGGGAGGGAGGGTCGGATAGCACGGGGCGGATAAACGAGGGGGTAAGCCTCACACTACCTGAGGCCTCAGAGCCCGGGGCAGAGCAGCGCAGCGGGGCGGAAACCCGACTCCCTCCTCATCCCTCTCGCGGGGCTGCCTCCCCGGCGCCGGCAACCACGAAACCAGGCTGCGGCGAGGGCGCGCGGACAGGCCCGCGCCAGGTTTCCGACCGCAATGAACAAACTTCGCTACCGCGCTCCTGCAACTTGTCGGCCGCCGCAGCAACCTGCAATCTGTAGGCCAGGTGTCACTGTGGAGCAGGGAATCAAGCGACAGCAACATTTACCTCATCCAGCTCGGGCCTGGCCGCTTCCGGCCTTTCCGGGTCGCCCATCGCGCAGACTCCGCCAGAGCTAAGGGAGCTGAGGTGAACTGAGCGCCGCAGGCTAAGTCCAACTACGACAAGACTCAGGTGGCCCGCAAGTCCGCCCCGCCCCCAGCTCTAGGGACGCGTCCTAACCCGGCCCGCCCCGCTGCGCTGAGCCGACCCCGCGTTCTCGCCTGCCCATTGAGGGGCTGTCCCTGCGCCCGCCTCCTCCGCCTCAGGGCTCCGCCTACTTCGGCCGCCCTGCCTCCCCACCTCGCCTTCGGCCGACTAAGGGATTCTCCTGCCTCGGCCAGTCCCGCCTCACTCCAGTGCCCGGGTCCTATTCCCGGCCTTCCCAGTGAAGGACACCCTCTGCCATAGACCGCCCCGCCTGCTCCAGCTGGCCCCACCTCACTGCCTCGGCCCCGCCTCCCGCCTGCTCCCCGAGCGATTCTCCGTGCGCCGGCCGGGCCCCGCCCCCTCAGGGCCCCGCCTCTTCCCCGCCCATCCCTCGCACCCCTCCCGCCGCCTCCTGAGGGACTGTTCGTGCACCTTCCGGGCCCCGCCCACCGGCCTCAGGGCCCCGCCTTCCCCTCGCGCCCCCTTCCCGCCTGCCCCCTGAGGAGCTAGCCGAGCCCGCCGGGCTTCGCCTCCCTGCGGACGGCCTGAGGGACTCGGCCTACGGCCAGCTGCCCGCCCCGGGTTCTACTCTCCTGGTACAGGAGGTGCCCGGCATGCCAGGTCGAGATTCCCCAGCTAGCGCTCGTCGTGCCCAGGAACATGGTATGTTGCGCTATCTCGGCCTGTCCTCAGAGACCAAGTGAGAACGCGCCACTGATGTGTGAATTTGGGGCGGGGGGCGGAGGATGGGGGAAGCCGCACAGTCAAAAAATTACTGAGGAAAAAGGCTGGCTTGTTCTGTGTTTAAGCAACCGAAAAGAGGAAGTGGTTAGGGGGAAAGTGTGTGTGTGTGTGTGTGTGTGTGTGAGAGAGAGAGAGAGAGAGAATGGGGCTTGAGTGAGGAGGGGAGGGAGAGACTACTAAATTCAGGAGAATATTTTGAAACCTCTCTGAAATTGTTTCAACAAACTAAGCTTTTAGTAATATTTATTGAACTCTTACAGACTGCCAGGCACTACACTAAGCGCCTCATGTGAGTTAATTTAGTTAATCTTCAGGACATCTCTGTGAGGTAGATGGAGCAATTTTCCTCACAGTACAAATGAAGAAACTTGAATCCTAGGAAAAGCAACTGAAGTATCCAGCTAACAAGTAGACGCCAGAGTCTCCTTGCTGCATGCTCTTGTCCAGGCCATCACTTTACTGCTGGGGAACGTAATGGCAGTAGACAGTGGCTACTGAGGGTGACAGTGATTTGGTTGAATTACTCACACCCTTCTCTCAGGGGAACTAGCTAAAGATAACTACAACAGGAAGGAAAAAAAAAGTTTGGTCTCACAAAAATAAGAAAGAGATTTGTTTAAGTAGCTTAAAGCTGAAATAGTGAGGGGACCTTGCTATGACTTGAACAACATACACCTGTTTTGTGGCTGTCTGAAGTATGGTAAAGTCGGATAGAAATTTTACTGTAACCTTTGAGAATGGCTGAAAGGTCTTTCTAAAACTTGCCCTAGAGGATAGGGGAAGAGAGTTAGCTTTTTTTAAATTTTATTTTTATTTTAAGGCAAGCGCAAAATGAAGTTTTTTTGAGGAAGGGCGAGATAGGTTTACAGAGCAAGAGCAAGATAATAGGCTTTCAGAGCAAGTTCGCCACAGACGACAAATGGACCCCTTGCCATAATGAGAGGCCTAGAGTTAGCTCTTCTTAAAGCAACATTTTTGCATGTATTAATACTAGTCAGGTCATCCCAGAGGTCATGGAACAAAAAGATCAAATTGATGCCTGATCACCCAGTTTATTAAATCTATTTACTTGTTTTCATTTCAAACAAGATGTTTATTTAAAGAAGATATTTGACTTGAAAAACTATCTAGGATTCTTTTTTTTAAGAGCAATTTATCACTATTTAAAGACAGATAAAAAAGTTACAGTTACACAATTATAATATTGTCCTTGGCTTTACAATGATAAATGAAAAACATTAAAATTCTCCAACTGAGCAGGATAAGGAAGGATTTTTAGGTTTGTTTTTTGGTTAAAATAGTGAAGGCAAAATAACTTACTAGAATATAAAAATAAGAGCTGAATGAGCACACCACTGATGGAAAAGGGGGTATTTTTACAGAACCAGTATTTTTTCCCATTCCATCTCCATTTGATGTTGATCAAAACATACCATTGTCCATTTATTTTTTTAAAAAAGCATTATGCTTGTGCACATACATCAGTTATGTACAATAAAGTAATGGGGAAGAGGAAAATGAAAGGATAGAGAAAATTATACTGTAGTAGTCAGGATGTGGTGAAACCAAATTATGGTTTTCTAATTGAGAATGCATTCTTGGTCTGTGGGAACGGAGCTCTGGAATAACTAACAGGTTTCTTTTTTAGTACACACCTCCTGTCTTTTGTTGGAACACATTAATTGTGTATTCAGCCTGCATTTCCATCTGTGCAGGTGAGTCTGATTCATTGATTAGCTGCCCATGAAATCTGGACTCTGATCGGCCTCATTGACAAACCCTATCATTCACAATAGGCTTTCATTAGTTACTTAAGTGGTGTATGCCTCTTAGACTGTACCACATAAACATCCTTCCCTGCCACTTTCAAATGAGTATCATTGTTCTCAGTCTTGACTCCTTCCTTGGGCTTTTTGTCAGCCATGGAGAGTGCCATAGTCTCCTCAGCTGCCACCTCACAAAAGGGGTACCAAGTCTGCAATGAACAAGCATACAAGCTGTACCCTATTAAATAAATTTAAAACATACAACAAGAGAAAAGAAATGGTGTTAACTATTCAGGATAGGGTATGGGGAAGTATCACACTGTCTGATTCTTAATGTCCTGTCTTTGCTACATCAGCCTTCCTCACTGGTGGTGTAGTTATGAGGATCGTAGATGAGGATAAGCAAGAGCACTCAGCAGACAAAAGGTGGAGCCAACCCTTTCTCTTTTGGGGAGGTGCAGAAGCAAGCATTTGAGCACAGCTGTAACTTGCCATAAATTAGCCTGCTGAGAAGCTATGGATTTTGTGCTTCTTGAGCAGAGCACAGGTGGGGCCAGAATGGATCTCACCAGTTGATGGCTGATATAGGGATAACATAGTTGTCAATCTGGAAGTGACATAATCCTTAACTCGTGAAATTTTAAGATTTACTTATTTGGGCCTTCCAGCCCTGTCTATAAGTGGCACTCTCATTTGCCCCATTATAGTTATCTATGTTCAATACAGAAATGTTCCATTCTGTCTTTAACATGCCTCACGGGTTAATAACTTAATTTACTATTTATACTTAATACATTATGAATCTCATGTCTCACAAGCTGTTTGCTCCCATACTTCATTTCTCTCAGTTTCTGTAGCAGAATTGAATAGTCTTAAATAACATAGCAAATACACATTACAGTGCTTAGAACAGTGTAGGCAGTATATATTAGTTTCCCTCAAGATTTTTTATTTTTTGAGATGAGGTCTTACTCTGTCACCCAGGCTGGAGTGCAGTGGCACAATCATAACTCACTGTAGCTTGGAACTCCTGGACTCAAAATGATCCTTTGGCTTTAGCCTCCTGGGTAGCTGGGACTATAGGCATGCACCATCGCACCTGACCCCCATGTTTAAAGTTATTGGGAGAACAAATATAAAAAATTAAATATGTAACTGAAAGATCCCTGGCAGTAAGAAGATCCTACATCTTCATATAGCCTTTATGGCATATTGTATTTTCTAAAAATGGCCACAGCAATATTTCTGGTCCCACATGCTGTTCTAGAACTTTGATACAACTCTCATGAAAAGGTGGAGTCTAATACCCTTCTCTTTCAATACAGGCTGTCATCACTACCTTCTAACAAATAGAATACAGTCATGCACCACCTAATGACATTTCAGTCAATATTGGACTGCATTATAGGATGCATAAGATTATAATGGATCTGAAAAATTCATGTCACCTAGTAACATCATAATTATAGCACAACGCATTACTCAAGTGTTTGTGGTGCTGCTGGTATAAACAAACCTGTGCTGCCAGTTGTATAAAAGTATAGCACATACAATTATGTACAGTACATAATATTGATAATAAATGATTATTACTAGTTTTTATATTTAGTATAGTTTTTATTAGAGTGTAATTCTTCTCCTTATATAACAAAAAAATTAACTGTATAACAGCCTCAAGCAGGTTCTTCAGGAAGTATTCCAGAAGAAGGCATTATTATCATAGGAGATGACAGCTTCATATATGTTATTGCCCCTGAAGACCATCCAGTGGGACAAGATGTAGAGGTGGCAGACAGTGATAATGATGGTCCTAACCTGTGTAGGCCTAGGCTAATGTGTGTGTTTTTGTGGCTTAATTTTTAAAAAAAGTTTTAAATAAATTTAAGCTTACAGAAAAAAGCTTATAGAAGGAGGATATAATGAAAATATTTTTGTACAGTTGTCCGTGGTGTTTGTGTTTTAAGCTAAGTGTTTTACAAGTATTAAAAAGTTAAGAAAAAATTAAGTTTATAAAGTAAAAAAGTTACAGTGAAGGTTAATTTATTGAAGAGAGAAAAATATTTTATAAATTTAGTGTAGCCTAGGTGTACAGTGTTTATAAAGTCTACAGTAGTGTGCAGTAATGTCCAAGGCCTTCACATTCACTCACCACTCACTTACCTAAAGCAACTTCAAGTCCTGTACTCTCCATTCAGGGTAAGTACCCTATACAGATGTACCATTTTTTATCTTTTATACTGTATTTTTACTGTACCTTTTCTATGTTTAGATATATTGAGATACACAAATATTAATACTTATCATTGTGTTAGTTGCCTGCAGTGTTCAGTATAGTAACATGCTGTACAGGTTTTTAGTCTAGGAGCAATAGGCTATATCATACAGCCTAGGTATGTAGTAAGCTATACCACCTAGGTTTGTGTAAGGACACCCTGTAATTACACAACAAAATCACATAATGACACATTTCTCAGAATGTATCCCCATCATTGAGTGATGCATGACTGTATATAACCTTTAAACCTAGTTCATAAAGGACAATATAGACAACTTTTGCCTGGTTCTCTCTCCTTGCGGAAGCTTATCCTTGGAATGTAGGTACCATGCTAGAGGAAGCCAAAAACTGGCTCACACAGACCACGTGGGAAGCTCACATGGAAAGCAACTGAAGTACCAGCCAACAGCTAGCATCAACTTCCAGATGTGTGACATGAACAAGCTTTCAGAGGATTCCAACTCCTAGCCATCACGTCTTCCAGTTGAAACCCCCAGACGTTACAGAGCAGAAACAAGCCATCCTGTGTCCTGTCCAAATTCCTAACCCACAGAATCCATGAACATAGTAAATGTTTGTTTTAAGCCTCCAAGTTTTGGGATAGTGTTATGCAGCCAAAGTAACTGGATCAGCCTCCGTCCTACTTACAGAGATTCATGTGGTAATGGCCTCTAACAAGGTAATCTAGCCTATTCTACAGAAAAATATATAATTTCAAGCTACTGCTGGCTTACCGTGTATCATTCAGTGGATAAATCCTCATGTCTCAAACTTGATGTCTCAACCTCTTTTAAAGAAAAATGTTTTCACAGCCACTTTGGTATTGACTTAAACCATATATGTATTGTTACTTAAGCATGTAGAAACATAAGACCAGTTATAAATTCCTTATTAAAGCTTTATACAACTAAAAAATAAAAATAAATTTATAAATTAAATACATCAAGAGATGGTAAAATTCAAATTTACAGCCTTAAGCAATGGATGATGTTGCTTTGTTGAAACTATATTGCATTAATGTGAAATTTTTAGTGACCATTAACGAAGCATGTTCTTTTGCGTTTCAGCCATGGGGGACAGATGACTGCTTTTCCATAACAACTTCTTATCAGTTGCCTTTCATGAGGAACAAATGCATGATTTACATATTAAATCTGCCTTTTTAACTTTCAGGATATTGATTGAAATCAGTGTCATTGTAAATGGTCATACAGATAATCCAAGATATTGTATATGAATTAGGAATCAAAATCCTTGTAGACAATTGTCAGATCCTGAACCCTAGTTTGAAAATTACTAAAGTAAATGGGTCTGTATTTAATGAGTCATTCATTTATCATTCAGGAAGCCCTACAGTGTGGAAGAAGGTGACACATTTGGAGGCAGAGAGATTATACCTAATTGGAATAGGCCAGGTGCAGGATAATGCTAGCGTAAAATAGGCAGTGGCAGTGGGGAATGCAGAGACATGCATGTGAGTTACCCTGATGTACTTACTCAAGATGACTTGATCAGTGGTTGGATAATGGAGAGTATGGTAGAGGGAGGAATCTAGGATGACTGCAAGTTTATTATACTTTTTTTTTTTTTTTTGAGACAGAGTCTTGCTCTGTAGTCCAGGCTAGAGTGCAGTGGCATCATGACAGCTCACTGCAACCTCAAACTCATGGGCTCAAGACATTCTCCTGCCTTAGCCTCCCAGAGTGCTAGGATTACAGGCATAAGCCAGTGCATTCGAATGACTGCAAGTTTCTAATCGAGAGACTAGTCCATTAACAGTGCCTTTCACCCATGAAATCTTAGTAGGAAGATGATGAGTTCAGTTTGGGCTGTGTTGAGATCATGATGCTCATGACACATGCAATTGAGGGTGTCTGGTAATGAGATCAAGAAGTGACTGGCTCAGGCATAGATCTAACTCTTGACAACCTCAAAGCCATACTTCACATTCATAAGTAAAGCAGTTTTCTCAAAAGAACCAGCAAGCAATACAGATTTTTTTAAAAAATGTTTCAAATACAGTACAAAGAACATTTTCTCCCTATTTCAGAGTAAGTTGCTAATATATCTAAGATAAATGCAGACGAAAGGAAGTGAGATCACTTTCTTTTGCTCATTGTAAGTGAGAGAGCATTGGAAGGACAATAAGTAGGTTTTGGTCACAGAGTAAGATAGTAAGACTTAACATTTCAGAGGTACAGAACTCCCAAGTGAGATAAAATCAACAGTATGTTCATAAATAAGATTGGAGTTGGTCACTTGAATTCATTCATCAATAATTATTAACATACTGGCACTGTAGAGGGAAAGGTAAGTGAGGCACAGTTCTTATAGGTGAGGAACTTAAAGACTAGGAGGGGAAAGCAAATATGTTGTTCTGAGGGAGTACACAGGAATAGTATCTAAACCATCTTTGTTAAGGTGCAGGATGGAGGGCAGGTCAGGAACAGCTGCTTGGGGAGGTGGCTCAACTGGATTCTGAATTATGAATAGAAATTAACCATTCCAAGATGAGGGGCCATAGAGAGAGGACAGTCAGAGGAACCAGTACGTATACAGGCCCGGAGGTGACAGAAGGTGCAATGCAGTAAAGGACTGCAAGTATTTCAGTACAACAAGGGAGCAAGTAAAGATAAGGTTGTAAAGCAGGATTCCAATCATGAAGGGCCTTATATGTTAAGAAGTTTGAACTTCATCTTACGTGGCTGTGGAAAATCAGTATATTTTAAACAGGTGATATAATTAATATACATTTTAGAAAAATTGTTCCACCTTTGAATATTGAAGGGAGCAAAATAAGAAACAAATCAATTAGTAGGCTGTTGAAGTAATCTAGGTAAGATGGTGGCGACTTAACGTTAGGTAATGATAGTGGAGGTGGATAGAAGTAGATAAATTCGAAATACAAGGGTTTGGTTTAAACCGGGGCTTGATGGTTAATTTGAATGTAGAGGTAAGAAGAAATTCAAAATAATTCCGTTTCCAACTTAGTAACTATTAATAGATTATGAATAATTTTTGAACCAGTGTTCTATGCACTGGACTTAGAGAAGTGAACAAGGATAGAGTTTCTGATGGCCTATGCTCTTGTGGAGGGTCACTAGGAGACATTAGACAGTAAGCAAATAAATGCGTTTCAGGTGGTACATGGACCAAGGGCAGTGGGAATTGGGCCTATGCTCTGAAAATTTTAAGGTAAAGTCATGGCTGTGGGAAGGCAGGGGCTGCCAGTCCCTTGTTACTCTTTAGGTGAGGGGTCTAGGACATAGCATTATGGGAAAAAGTGTACAGAATGACAAAAAATTTAATGAAAATCCTGGTTCTCCTTTTTCACTTCCTAAAATCACTGTAAACCTTCAGCTGCTGTACCTTAATTTTGGCAATTTTTTTCTTCCCTTATTTAAATGTTCCAAGATAGTTCTGCTAAAGTTTTATTTTAAAAATAAGAGAATCAATATGCTTTGCTTTAAGGATGCTTCCAAAAAGTTTGTATCATCAAGAAAACTTGCATTACCTCTCATCCAAGTCAAGGACCATCTTTCTCTATAGTGCTCTACTACTTCATTTATTGAAAATAATAATATAGTAGTTCCATATATTTGACACCTTTATGGAATAAATTCTTCCATTCAACAATGCTTGCTTTATTCAAGATCCTGTATCTCAGGTTACAGAATTTCATTTAACATCCTAAACTTACCAATTTTGGATATATCTTTTTAAATGGCTCCATTCTGTTATGTTGAATGTTTTCTAGTTTCCTTGATCTTAATTTTGTAACTTCTAGCCTGTGCAGGAACTTGATCAAACACTCTAGGATCAGAGCCTCTACTTTAATTATTGTACTTGGACTTCAGTGCATATATTTTGAGGCTAACTGCTTTATGTTCACTCACTCCTTTCTACTACATTCATTTCATTTCTTGGTAGCCGAGAGGACTACTATGATCTGTTTTTTATGTGGGCAGAATTTTTTAAGGAAACGTAACACAAATCTAGGTATTCCTTAAAGTTACTAAATGAATACATTAAAGGTGATCATCACATAAACTTTTCATTTCTATAGGTCATAACCAGGCCTAAGATTTCATTAGACAAAAATTTTAATGTAGTTGGCTATCTGGGAGCATGAGGCACTTTGTTTATACTTTCTTAGGGCTAACTCATAATACTCAAAACACATCTAACCAGAACCATACCCTTACGAGAGAATGATAATGCATTTAAACATCATAAGTAGCCAAATTTCAGCTTTCCCCATTGAAGAAAGTGTTTCAAATACAAATACATGGCCCAATAATGTTTTTCTTGAAGAGATCCGACTTGTACCAAAGTTACCAGGTAACAATGCAAATAATTGATTTAAAGTTCAGCAACTATTAATACAAATAATCAAAGACACATTCTGAAAAAGATTCAGGAAATTGAGTTATTTTACCCATGAAAGACATTTGCTCTTTATACTTTGTGAGAAACCCTAAGAACAAAAAGTCAAGTTTTTCATTATATATGGTGCTTTTCATTTTAAAAACATTTGGACTTAAAGGTAGATACCACGGTTGATTTTAGAGAATTCCCACATCTTCAGATTTCTAATTATTATCCTTAGGGAAAATTATGAAGGACAAAAATGTTTTTTAGAAATCTTTGGCATAAATATATTAATTACTGCCTTTTCATAATGTAGCCAGGACTTTTATTAGAATACTTCATTATTCTATGACCACCTCACTTGATTATAATCAATCATACCTTTCTTAAAATAATATAGCCCCATGTTTAGGAATGCAAGCTCCAGAATGCTTGGAGATGTAACTCACTTCAGCACTAACTAGCTGTGTAACCTTGAGCAAGTTGTTTAGGCTGTGTCTGAGTTTATTGTAAGAATGGTGATAGTCCCTATCTCATAAGATAAAATAACACATGTACAGCACTTGATAAAGTGCATGGCACATAAGTACTCAATAAAAGTTACTAATGAAGAGAAACTTCATTTTGCAGCCAATAAAAATGTTTTTTTGAATTTCAATTGGTAACAGAAGGTACTTTGCTTATATTTGATCTAAAGTATCTTGATAGGGATAAATAAGTCACACTTTAAATATTTTTACACTGATCGAATGGTGTTTAAAGAATCTCTTTGTTCATGCCTACATACATTATACTTTTAATGATATAAACATTAAAAATACCTTCAATCACTACCCAGGCACAGTCTACTGAAGGCGCTTCCAACCAGCCCCTTATCAGGAGGAAGAACCCAATCTGGAACTAGATTATCAACAGATGTAGTTTTCCATATGTTATAAGCAGAAACGGTTTGGCTCTCAGGAGCTTCCCAGTAGAGAGAATTGTATTCCTAAATAAAAAGGAATTCTCTTTTGGGCACTGTTTCAGAATCACCTGGAATGCTCTGATAAGAACAAAGATTTCTGGCCTCTACCAAAGACTTACAGAATCAGAAAAGGGGTTAAGAGGATGAACAATCCTTAAGAATCTGAATTAACAAACTCCACAAGTGACTTGTATAATATACAGAAATGAGAGAATTGCTGCCTCAAGGGGGTATCTCAATTTGAGTTTAAACCTAGAAATTGCTGACTACCTTAAACACGTAAAAATAATCTTTATGGGAGGAATGTTGTTGGTGGGCAAGTAATAAATATTGAAATTATTCTTTTAAAAGACCTTCTCAAGTCTGCCCCAGTAAGTTATTATACTGGGTAGTCTTAAAATTCAAGTGATTTAGGAAAAAAAGAAGTCACAAAACTTTGAAAACCCTCAGTAAAGTTCATTCTTGGTCTTCTCTTCCTAAATCTGTTTTCAGTTCTATTAGATTTAATCACTAAACAAGACCAAAAGAGAACTTTATTTTACATGACTTTATTTTACATTTAGAACCGTTTTATGCTTTACTTTAAAAGAAGGAAAAAAAAAAAAGACTCACTCTGCGTTTAATATTACTGGAAGCATTTTAACCAAAATCTTGATTTAGGAAGACTTAAGATATTGTGCATTATTTTAAGTATTTTCATTCAATAACTATTAAAAATAAATTCACAATTAGGGTTTCAAACGTCCTCATCATATCTAGTTTGTTCTCATTTAATATTTTATCAATCCCATCATGTGCATACAGAAGTTATGGTCATATATAAATTTTATATCTTTCAAACACATTGCTAATCAGCTGTTAATCTAATTACTATTTCATTAATTCAGAAATAGCATTTAGACATAAAAACCAATGTCTCATTTTGTAAGATAACCTTTGGCTAATTTATACACATCTAATACAGTGTGTTATATAAGTTTTAATACAATGAGTTTCATTATCATTCAGTTTTAAATATTTTTAGTATCAACAGGGCTGAGAGTATCATGTGGTTCAGTCTTTTGAAGGAAGTTATATAATAAAGCATAGTGCCTTTGAACATGAAAACTATCCAAGGCCAGAAAGGTAAGAGAGATTCCAGAGAATTTCTCTCCTCATTTTTAATATGTAAAGTAACTAGTTTAAGTCACTTTTTTGAAGACTTACTGAAGAAAACAGCATTCCTTATTATGCCATTGAATAAAGCCACTAAAACCACAAGAATTTAGGGATACTGATCCTAGCTACATAATTAATGGGTCATCAAAAGGACCTGTCACTTAGTTATTAAGTATAAGTAAGTTAACTTCCTATGCCAAGTAAGGGTCACACTTCACTTCCCCCATTTGTAAAAAGAAAAGGTGGCCTGGCCAGTGCCATTCAGGATTCTCTGCTAACTGTAAAATGTGGACTCATTTTCTTCTGTTTCTTATAGTCCATGTGTATATAAACTTACAGTTCTTTAAAGCAAAATTTTTATGCACATAACCGTGTCAGTGTATTTCCCTTAGTTTAAAAAAATGTACAACTACATAAATAAAAACTATTGTTTCTTCAATATTACTTGACATTTCTTCTGTAATTTATTTAAAAAAGTAAATGTAACAAGATACTTAAAAAAGGCTAGATACAAAAGTAGTTAAGCTGCTCACGAACATTTAAAATTTTCCAAAATGTATCTTCAATAATCATGATCTTATAAAACATTTTACAGTTATCAGAAAGTGCCCAGGCTGAGTTAACATAACTGAAATACCTTAGTACAAATGTCTAGTTAGAACTGAAGTGCAGTAACCTCCTGACTGCTCATAGGAATACAAAGAAAAGTTGATTGTGATCAAGTATTGTGCATTGGCCCCATCATATGTACAAAAAAAGTGCCCTCACGCAAATGAACAAATTACATGCAAAATATTAGTGATATCATTTAATATCCTAGAGCTCAATGCAGTCTAAATAAACTGCAATAAAAGTGGTTTTTATAGGTAAAAGTGATTTCATCTCTAAGATCTGAATGTCAAGAACTTTTTACAAGTTCCATATACATGATACACAATTGCAGCCAACCACAAATTAAACACCATAAAAAAAGTTAAAACACAGAACATACTTAATTTTTTATTTTGAAATTCCCTATTCCCTCTATACAAGAACCTTTGCTGAAACACTTTCCAGAAAGGCAGCAGTGAATATTCAGAACATTTTACATTTTTTTTTCCCCTCAGCAAAAAGATAAATCACAGTGTAAATTATGTTGTTCTGCTGTCATCTTTGGCTGGGGTTAGACCCAGAAGTTGTTGCCTAGCAAACCATTATAGCCAAATGTTGCTAGTGCTCCTCAGGCCTTTAAGCTACAAACTCAGCAAGGAATGTCTGCATTTAATCTCTTGAAGGTACCACCAGGGGGATATGACAGCATTAACTTCCATAAACTTTTATAGACAAATGGAAAAAATCTACAAAATTAGCTATTAATATTACACAGCAATACACACTTTTTATAATCTACACAAAACCAAAATTCTTGGTCTTAATGGCGAGTAGCAATTTCTGTTTGAGAATCTGTTTAGAGGAATAGAGTGGGACGTAAAGTCGAGAAATGCAAGTATTTGCGGTAGGAAGATGTTGGTCATCTGGTGGTCTTATTGTGATTGAGGGCATAGGCTGAAATCCTTCTTCACTGGCCGGTAACGATGGGCTTGATGTCCAAAAGTAAACCTAAACGGGAATATAATAATTACAATTCTGGCTTTTAACAGATTGATATTCAACTTTTAATTCTGGCAATATATACACAGAGCCCCATTCTGATGTTAAAACTTATGGGAGGTGGGGAGGGTATTATTTTGAACTGGGTTTTAAATTCATTTTCTTGTACTAAAAAGGAAAGGGATCATTCATTCCTCAATAAAGTTTTTTTGTTTTTGTTTTTTTACAAAAGGGAGTATTTTTAGAGTTAAAAGAGGGAAAAAGTGTCACAAGGTAAAAAAGTGACTTTCTGTCTCAGGGCCTCAGTTTTCTCAACTATAACATGAAGCTACTGGACTAAATGGTTTCTAAGGGCCTTTCCTGCAGCTAAATTCCATGGGTATCCATTAGCGGGAAAAGAGGCACAAAGCCTCCAAACAAAACATAGGGTCCTAGGTTAAAAACTCACATAGGTTATCTAAAAAAGTATTTTTGCATTTTATCTACTAGCAAAAATAATGCAGTATTATCATTGCTACCTTGTGATACAGAATAATTTTACAGTAACTAAGTGCTGGGGAACATCTGTACATCAAAATCCATGCAATAAACCATATTACCATTGAGTTTTACAATACATCTATAATCAGGTTTTGTGCAAAACTGTGTTAAGTCAATCATGTTCAATAAATGTTAACTTCTGCTTTACTTTTTAACCTAGATGTAATAACCAAGAATATGCTTCCCTGAAATACTTATTTCTCTGAACATGTAACGTTAATTCCTCAACACATCGTACCATTCTTCAGTCAGAGTAAGACAGTGTCTCTCTCTTATGGAAAAGCTTCTTAAATCTAATGCATTTACAGTGAGCAACTAAACAGTAAAGTACATCCAATTTCCCAGAGTGCCTAGGAAACTAAATGAACTAATTTGTTATTTCCTAAAGCAGAGATGTATGTATGAGAAACTTGATCTAAAATTCTATAGAAAGGGATAGGAAAAAATAAAAAACTCTAAGTATCAGGATATACAAAATCTGAAAAGAAATATAAAAGTATTGGAAGGTACTCTAGAGATGAAGCTGGTCCAATCCACTCATTCTATAGATAAGAAACAAGCTTAAATGTAAAGTGTTTCTTCGAGGATGAAATGTAGTTAACCAGGGTAGATGAACTACATCACTGGACCTCCAAGAAGCTGGAATAAGAGAAATACTAGAGGACTTCTCAGAACTTTTACTAGTGAACTATGACTCTTCAAGAGTAAATTAAACTATGTAGTCTTACCCAATAACCCCAGAAATCTTACAATTTGCAGGACTAATAATTCATGGGAAAACTGGGAAATGCTATTCTTACATCCTTCAGCTCCTCCTCCCCTCAGACATATCAGAATAAAACCAACAATATGTGAAGGATGACCTCCCAAAAGAGAAGAAGGGTAAGGGGGAAAGGGGGAGACACCTTGATATAATACTAAAGCCCTAAGAATAGATTTTCAAGACTTTAAGGAGTGAAGACCACAAAATAAAGCTGTTGATAGGAAATTTTGAGGTCCTTAAGAAGTAGATTTTCTTTTTACTAAGATTTGAGTAGTTAGCAAATTTTTCTTTTAGTAGAAGGCAGAAACTACAGTGAGATTTAAGTTGGCTGACTGAACTGAGGATATGGTTTAAAAACAGAAAATTAAAACTAGGGAAATAGATTAAAATAGTTCTAAAACTTAGACCTCAGATAGCGAATCATTTCTACTTCTGAATTTGGTGGGTATTACAGAATTGATATGGGCCTTGTTCTTAGGGCAACAAGGTGCCCTGAATCCAAAGACTGACTACAGGTGGGTGGTAGAACCCAAACAAGCTATTTGAGTGATCCTGAAACCAACAGGGACAGATAATGGTATTGGTACTGGTAGGGACTTTAGAAAGCAAGAGTGGGAAAGTCAAATGCTGACCAATTATATCAAAACTACTTGGGGAACAATGTAGGTCAAAATTACCCTGATGGCTAAAAGCCAAGAACAGAATCGGGTGGCAGCTAGGACTACTGAACAACCTGTCTCACCACAGTAGAGAAATATCAGAAGGCTCTTAGAGCTATGTAAAGATTCAGGAGTACTAAAAGCAAGAATTCCCCTTCTTCCCTTCTCCACCCCCAAAATAAGCTCCTGCTTAAATGATGGTAAATGGCAATCTGCAAGTTTTGTTCTTTTCCTGTACAAATAACCATTTCCCATCATTTGAATAAAATGGATGTATCTAGAAATTGAGTTATTTTTAAACATTCCATGAGTGGTCTGGTTTAAATTACTAAGAACCAAGGCGGTTAGGCAGGGGAAATGAGTATAGAAAGGATTTCTAGGGTTTTCTGGATAAGGAATGTCCTTCAAATT
This sequence comes from Avahi laniger, assembly GCA_963575035.1. Taxonomy (NCBI): domain Eukaryota; kingdom Metazoa; phylum Chordata; class Mammalia; order Primates; family Indriidae; genus Avahi; species Avahi laniger. The sequence goes on along the minus strand of CAUYSK010015327.1, from coordinate 50,327 downwards.
TCTACAAGAAAGCCTGAAGCAGACTGCCTTTTAAGATTAATGGGCAGGTTGATTTGGTTATAAGTATATATACTTGAGAGTGAACAAAGGTTCACTGACTTGGTAGACTTTCCAAGACCAAAGCTTCTATTATCTAATTTATAATTCTAAGTTGGTTGGAGCTCTGTGCTAATAATAAGTAGAATATAATATCCAAGTATCACAAACTACTCTCTTCCTAGTAAACAGATTATCAAGAGACTTTTCAGAAATTTTGCCAAGGCTTGCCACTAGTCAAAAGGATTAAAGATGCATACAGGGAGCAGCACATGTAAGCACTATAATGGGGAAAGAAAAAAAACCCATATTCCAACAATAAGCTAGTATCATCTTATGGGACTAAGGACAGAATATTAATAGTTAAATGCGCTTTACTTTCCTTGGAGCTTTAGTAATTCTATTATAGAGTACAAAAATAAAAACTGCCTTTTACTTCTGAATATTTATTTCTGAAGTTAAAATGACTAACACTACAAACTTAAAAGGCACAGTATTTTAAAATTTTATATTTCCTTCTACAAGTTTAACTTACAAGATCTTGTCTTTCTGTCATGCTCATCTTCTCTACTATTGACCAGAACCAACGCTTGAACTGCAAGAGCTTCTCGGCATTTTCTCCTAAGAAAGAATGTAAACTCAATAGACAGTACTGTATCAGTTGTTATATCTTTAGAATATTGCTAATTAAAATGTTATTTAAGATTGGGGGATTCTAATTCTTAATACAGGAAATAAAGACCATCTGAAAAGTGTAAAACCTCTATAGTTCATCCTGACTCAAGATGACCAAAATAAGAAAAATGAACCACTAGCCTCAGAATTGATAATCACAATGACTTTAATCTGATCTGTAAACCATAATTTATCTCAGGACCTCAAGCCAGTATTTCTCAAACTTTAATGAGCTGATAAATTACATGGGGATCTTTAATGCAGATTCTCATTCATTCACTGGGTCTTTGGGGCTGGAGGAAGAGAACACCAGAGATGTTATTTCTAAAAAGCTTCCAGATGATGCCTATGCTGCTGATCTGAGGATCATATTTGAAGTGGCAAAGTCTTAGGCAGTTTGTTTTGATATTTTGTTTTCCTTCCTATATTTTTGGTTTATAGATGAGACAAATTCTCATCTCATTTTTGAAAACTAAATTAAAAAGTAGCAAAATAACTATTATGCAGCAACTTAAATATTGCCAGCACAAAGAAAAAGCAACATTTATCCAAATCTAACTTACTATAATTTGGCTGAAGCTTCTTGCAAAATAGGAAAAATAAAGGGGAAAAAACTGGTACCTTTATGTGCATAATAATCTTGCACTATAAGTATAATCTTTTTACAGTGAACTTCTTGGAGCTTCCAATGTTTTACTGTATAATAAAGGTTATTCTAAGAGGATTATCACTACCACTCTTTATTCTTCCTAGATTCTCCATGTGTTTGTGTGCTTTTATGTTTTCATAAGTGTGATCTGGGTCCAGCTCTAAAAAGGAAACATCATGTAATCAAATTCTTTCATTAGGGAGTTTAAAATGGCATGAATCAGAAAGGAGGGCCTGTAGAGCAGGTCACATGGATTTTTTTTCTTAATCAGTATATACAAATCCTTTACACAATTTTGCTTACCACAAAAATTTTTTATTTGTATTCATACTAAACCATTTATTTTTTAAAATATAGATATAAAATATAGAAAAATTAAGCAGTAAAAGAATTAATAACCTGATGCGAAGCCATCAAAATATTTAGTTCAACCATATCTTTAAAAATAATGTAAAAGTTTTAATGCCAACATTTTCCAAGCCCTGCAAATTAATCTAAGAACCAGAAACTCAGAAAATGCTGACTGACCAAACTATCTATATAGTTTATTCATTAAGTAAACATTTTTTAAAATGTCCTACCTGATTCATCATTGAAAGAGGTAAAACTGATCAGCATTTGCACATTAACTTCACCACAGCCATTTACCAAAAGCCTAAAATCTTCTGCTGTTAAATCTTCTAATGAATTTTTTGGAAGCACATCTAGTAGACCTTTCCTCATTGCCTAGAGAATTTCAAAAATTATCTTTTTATTGCAATCAGTACTTCATTTTCCATGTAGCATTTATTTATATTGTTAAATCCCAATATGTAAGTTTAACAGTCTTCTTTAAGAATGTTAGTACCCATTTTAAACAAGAGAGCAAAAAAATTTCTGTATTTTGAATTTCTTATTAACAGATTCAAAAGAAAGAAAGGCAGAGGGTGGGCGAAAAAAGCATACTGAATAGGCTACAGGTTCAAAAGTGAAGTATTATATATTAGTAGCTAACTGAAATTTTTAAAATTATGTTAAAAACAAACAGGCTAGCCATTAAATAATTAAAAATAGTTTTGTCTAAAGTGCTATCCTGTCAGCATGCTAGGAAAAGTATGATAATGACAACAACAAATCTCCCAGACACAAACTCAAAATCTAGAAGGTTACTGAGAAATTACCGCATGCCAGGAAATGTTCTAAGTACCTTACTTAATTCATTTAATCTTATCCTCATTTTGTTGAGGAGGGAACTAAAGCATAAAGAACTACAGTAATTTGCTAACATCATATAGCTAGAGGGTAGATTTGAACTCTGACAATATAACTCCAGAGTCTGCACAATTATTACAGCAGAGGGATGAGAAACACATGAAACCATCAGGCCTAAATCTACGTAAACATTTTACCCCGGATGAGAAAAAAGTTAACATAGCAGGTCTGACATTACTCTTTAGAAGGACTTGATTGCAGGGCTGGCCCTTGGCTAGTGTCTGAGAACTTGGTTTCTGGAATGTTCCCTACATTATTAACTGATAAGACTGTTTTCAATGCCTGGGGCAATGAACCCTGCTGTACTGGATTGCCTAGACTATTTGTACAAATACAAATACAAATGTGATTCAAGACAAGCAGGCACTTTCCTCTGGGAGTCTGGAATTTCAGTAATCATGGCTGGTTGTGCAGACAGAAAAGTAGAAAGTGCCTACACGACTAGCCTCCAATAAAAACTCTGAGCTCTAATTCTTAAGTGGGCTTCCCCAAGCACAAACAATGCACACTGTGTTGCTGCACTTCTTTTTTCTATGGAGACAAAGTGTGACTATGACCCTAGGTAGAGTACAGTGGTGTCACTGTAGCTCACTGCAACCTCAAATTCCTGGCTGGGCTCAAGTGATCCTCTTGCCTGCCTCAGCCTCCCAAGTAGCTGGGACTACAGGTACACTCCACCCTGGCTAATTTTTTCTATTTTTGGTAGAGACAGGGTCTCACTCTTACTTAGGCTGGTCTTGAACTCCTGACTTCAAGCGATCTTCTCAACTCGGCCTCTTAGAGTGCTAGGATTACAGGCGTGAGCCACAGCACCTGGCTGTATTGCTGCCTTTCACTGGTGGAGAGATAACCTTAGAAGCCTGTATGTGGATTCCTCTGGACTCTGCCTAATGTTATCTTTTGCCCTGGCTGATCTTGCTGTGGGGCCTATTACTATAATCATTAACTATAAGTACAACTGCCTCTGAGTCATGTGAGTCCCTCTAGCAGCCGAAGTATGGCTAGTGGTAGGAACCTAAAACTATAATCGTTTTGGTCCCACGCAAGCACCCTTTACAAAGTTTACCAAAGCTACTTTCTGACGATTACATGGTTTTACCAAGTAGTTTTTAACCAAAAGTAAATGAGTACTTGGTTTGGATTCTGAAATTTAAGGTGTAGTTTACAAGGTAAATAAATTCATTTTAGTTTGAAAAATTTGGCCTTTTATAAACAAGGCGAATACACTGAAATAGTTTACTACATATGAAGACACAAACAGCCTCATCAGATCACATAACACTTTCTAGAAAACACTTACATGTAATGGCTGTTCTGCAACTACTAACATTCTGTGTTCTGCATATTTTCGCACATACTCATACACATTCTGGGGAGTGACTGGTATATTTACACCATTAGGAATAAGTTCAACCTGTGAAAGATTTAGCAATGTTATTTAAAGGCAATTTTGTCAAAGCATTAATAAGTTAACAGTTCATAAAACTATTTCCTAAAATTTTAAAATATAAAGACAATTCTTTATATGACAAATATCCAATAAATGCAAATATTTTAGACCAAACAAAAAGCCCTTCTGCATCTCAGTCTGTCTCACATTCTTTTTTTTTTTTTTTTTGAGACAGAGTCTCACTGTGTTGCCCAGGCTAGAGTGCCGTGGCGTCATCCTAGCTCACAGCAACCTCAAACTCCTGAGCTCAAGCAATCCTCCTGCCTCAGCCTCCCAAGTAGCTGGGACTACAGGCATGCGTCACCATGCCCAGCTAATTTTTTTCTATATATTTTTAGCTGTCCAATTAATTTCTTTCTAATTTTAGTAGAGACGGGGTCTCGTTCTTGCTCGGGCTGGTCTCAAACTCCTGAGCTCAAACAATCCGCCCACCTTGGCCTCCCAGAGAGCTAGGATTACAGGCGTGAGCCACCGCGCCCGGCCTGTCTCACATTCTTGATCCATCTGTTTACCTCCTGTGTCCACTTTGCCTTTTGTGTGCATGTGCACGCCACGCACATCTGCATATCTCTCTCCCCACTCCCCCAAAATAAACTGTTTCTATATAAGACAAGCACAACAGATTAACCAAATTCTCTTCCAGAATCAGGGAACTGTGTATTTGCTTTACCTGTCCTCCACCCTCTTCTTTACACAAGTCAATTGCAAATGCCAAATCCATTGCTGAGAAAACAGCATCAGCATCAGAACTCTGAGAAGCCAGGATTAGTTGCCGCAAACTCTCATACATTACAGGGTCAAAAAAAGCAAAATCATGCCAGTTGACCTAAGAAAGTAATCATATGAAACTCAATTATCAAAGAAACAACATCTGAACTCAATTCATTAGTAAATTAAAACCTGATAAAGAATTTTATCTAATTTGGATATACCAATAAAGAATAATTTCCCACTGAATGAATATATGTAACTGCTTTAAAGAGGTAATAAATCTTTGGCTCTGACAATATATTCAACTTTTCAAAGTATAAAAAGTGTTATATTTTGAAAAAATTTAAAGCCAATAACATAATAGTTTTAAGTTCCAAAAATAATTTGCAAAAACCAGCATTATTTATTTGAACACTGATTATGTCAAGAAGCCAGCTCAGAAATAGTACACATCCTATTTACCCTTCACAATAATTAGAAATACAGATTTTTAAGTCTATATGATAAATACGATGCTCAAAGAAATTCACTAACTTGCCTAAGGTCACAATATTGGGTTAAACTCTGGGTCTATTTGATTTATAAGCTGTTCAATTAAACCTTGTTAAAGATTCAATATATCCTTTCCGAGGGTGGCTGCAGGGACTACGGACACCCCCCAGGAGCGGGAGCTGTCCTATCCTATCCCCTCCTCTTACACTTCACATTGCAACCAATAAAGGCCATTTCTACCGTAAAAAAAAAAATTCAGTATATCAACATTTTTATGTCGCTGAGTTTTGAGTTTAGTTTTTTGCTGCATAAGAACATTTTAGATGAAACACTTTAAGAATTCGATAGGGTCAGAGTTGAGAAAAATATATATCATAATATGATACACATGTATTATTAATAGAAAATAATATTCATCAGTAGGTTTGATTAAAGAGAATTATTAGAGTACAGCATTATTAAATAATGATGTGTGATGTGCATCTCTGGAAAAGAGTATAAAGTAAATCCTCATTTAATGCCATGGGGAGGTTCTTGAAAGCTGGGGCTTTAAGTAAAACAACATAGAGCAGGTCCTTGAAAAATGCCATTTCACTACAACGTTGATGAGGAAAATAAAACTGGTTTTGTTTTAACATTGTTCTGCTTAAAGCTGCAGTTTCCAAGACCTTCTGAAGACAATAAATGAGGGCTTACTTTATGATATTTCATTATTTGGTATCAAGTACTTTCTTTAAAATTTCTATCACCCACAGATAAATACTGAGCATATTGTGTTATATTTCTTACATTTTTTTTTTTTTTTGGTGCCTCCATATAACTTTCACATATATTTTTGAAGTTGGAATGTTCTTTTCAATATACTACTTTTACCTTCTCTACCACCTGGTACCACTAATAGTGGATAAATCTTATTGAGCACTTACTATTTGCCAGGCAAATATACTACAGACCATAAACTATACTATGCTGTTTTCTTTATCACTTTATAAATGGGGAAATATGCCAGAAATGTTAGAAGATTTGTCTGCAATAAGAGACAGGCCTGTCAGACCCCCAAACCCACCTGTGTTACCCACTCTGCCATGCCCTCTCCCCATATATGGAGACTTTTGCTATGTCATTATTATTTTTATTAATTTTATTTTAATAGACAGTAATTGTATCATAAAATGTTTGAAAATTATTTATAATGGCTATAATGCTTTAAAATTTAACAGTAAGCAAATGCCATAACACTGTGCTAGCATTTGATTATTTTGTAATAAAAAAAAATTTTGCAACTGTAAAAGCAGTTAGGTTCATCAAAATCACTTACTTTTCTACCAAGCAACACTTTAATTACATGTCTATTCAATGTAATAGGACATAGTTCATTCTGTAACAGACATAGTCCAAGAATCCTAATAATGAAAAAACAGGAAAATAAGATTTAAATTCAAAAATAATTCTAGAATACGTATAACCCCCAAACATTTACATAAATATCCATATAACATTGAAAAATTCTCTACAGCCTCATTTCTATCTAGTATGAAATAAAGCATATATATATTTTTATAACTAATATATTTTAGAAAATTACAAACTGAAATTTTTTAAAAAATCAAATGTAAGATTAGAGTTATTTTACCTGCCAATATTTCTGAAACAATTCAACCTTGCTTCTGTGTTTTTGCCAGGCCTTGGAGTATAAAATCCTCTTTTCCCAGGTTGGTAAAACAAAGGAGCATTGTCATCACCATCATCTGTATCATCTAAATCCATATCTACTACACTTCGACTAGAGCCATGACGCTTTCGGTTTTCCTAATATTAGAGAATATCCGAGATTAAGCCCCCAAGATTCACTTAAAAAAAAAAAAAAACAAACATATGAACTGGTTCTCTGAAATCATTCAAAATTAAGTCAGGTAGGCAAAGCAACATTCTTATTTAAATGTTTATGTATAACAATACTAATGGCAAATAAACTTTTAATTTACCCTGTCAGAACTGTGATACACAAAGCTTGTGCAAATTATGTTTTTAACATCTGTTATTAAAATTAAATTCCTCAATGAAATTCAGGTTAGCTTCTTTTACTTTAATGCCTGAAAGATATTTTCACTGGATAAAGAATTTGAATTGACAAAAATTCTTTCAGCACTTTGATGAGTTTCCTTTCTCTTCTGGCCTCCATGGTTTCCAATAAGAAATTTACTGTCTTTCAAATAACTGTTTCCCTATATGTAAGGCACCATTCTTTGGCTGCTTTCAAGAATATTTCTTTATCTTTGTTTTACCAAAGTTTGATTACAGTATGTACGGACATTGTTTCTTTCAGTTTATTCTGTTTGGAGTTCACTGACCTTGAATCTACAAATCTGTGTCTTTTACCAAATTTATGAAGTTTTCAGTCATTATTTCTTAAAATACTTTTTCTACAACAATTTCTTCTCTTCCTCCAAGTACTCCAATGACATGAATCTTAAATCTTTTGATACTGTCCCATGGGTAAATGAAACTGTTCTTCTGTTTGTTTTAAATCTTTTCTCCCTCAGAAGCGTTAACTTCCACCTATCTTCCCAATAGCAGAACAAAATAGCATTTTGTTCTGCTACTGACCCATCCAGTGAATTTTTTTCTTTCAGATGTTGTACTAAAAACCTCCCTTGGTTCTCTATTGAAGTTTCTATTTCTCTGCTGAGAACCTCTATCTTTCCATTCATTAGTATTCACCTTTATCTCACAGAACATGAGATAAAGTCTTTGATAATTTCAACATGTAAGTCATCTCACAGTTACCAATCTATTGGTTCTTTTTCTGGTTCTTTAAATACTGAGTAATTTTAGAATGTATCCTAGACATCTTGAATATTAAGTTGTGAAACTCTAGGTCTTATTAAATTGATACAGAGATGTTGATTGGGAAGGGGAGCCCTTAAGTAGGCTTATCAGCCTGGTTAGGTTCAATCTGGAAGTCTCACCTACTGTGTACAGTGGTTTCAATGGCAATTAAGTTTTCAAAGCCTTTATTATACTGTTTGGGCTGCCCTGGATATGCAACCCTTGGGATAGTCTGACACTTGGGCAGTGGCTTGGACTGTAGTTCAGTTCCCAAAGTCTTTGTTATCCTTAAGCTAAGATAGAATAACAAGGATTGGCTTTACCCTCCTTGCCTGAAAAGATGCTATACTAGTCATTTTTTAAGTCTTGACTTCCCTCTCCAATCTGTGTGCTACTGTTTACTTTTCAGAATTTTCGGTTATTCCCTTCTTGCACTGTGTCCAGAGTTTTTTGTTGTAATTAGTGTAAGATTATAATGTAATTATAATGTAAGAGTGTACTGGGCTTGCTCCATTTGGCTGGCACTGCAAGTTCTTAGGTAGCTTAAGAATGAAATACATGCAATGAAATACATCCTGCACTAAAAAGCCTCCCTTATTACTATACCACGATATGTCATGTTTTTTCTGCATCATTGGCACCAGCTGTTTTATGAGGAATGAGTCCTGTGATTCTCTGCTTCTCTCCTTCTCTGCTATTCAATTCATTACATCTCCAAATTAAAGGTTAATTCAGGCCACGCTGAAATGGAAGCAGCCAGTGAGTGAGGTTACACTAAGCTCTAACCTAACCAATCTCACTACTTGATTCTGTACATGACACCTATAAAACTATCTTTGCTTCTCTCTTTACTATAATCATGCATTTTACATATGGAGACAGTTTCTTCATAAATCCTAATTTCCTCTCCTTTATTTGAATTTCTTTATAATTTAAATTTGAAGTGATTACTAGCACACATACAAAATGCTTCTTACCTGTACCTTTTCTGAGGAGTCTAATAATCCAAGATCTAGGATACTATCAGCCCCATTTTCCCTAAAAACAAACAAAAAGCCTTTTACATTCCAGATAACTGGAACTTCAAGTTTATGTAAAGAACACATTGATTTAAATTTATAAGGATTTATAAATACATTTAAGTTTTGAAATTAATACATATCTGGTGCACTTACTCATCATAATGTAGTTCTAGGAGCAGAAAAGTCATTAATACACATCTTTAAAAAACCATGAGATGATACATATATGATTCAAGATAATGGGATAAAGGCTACCTGATTTAAGATAAAATAAGTGCAGTATTCACAGGGGTGCAGGAACTTAAGCTCAAAGAGAGCACTGTAGAACAGGAAAATGCTCAGAAAGCAATCACAATAGAAATCAAATCCCCTACTGAATTTACTGATTCTAGAATACTAGAATACAAAGGAAAAATTCTGTAAAAAATTAGTAGTCCATTCACTAGCACAATCTTTTTAAGGTCTTATAACATTTGTATGACAAGCCTTTCTAAGATTTTTTATATCCATTGAGTAAACATACATATACTCAATTTCCATATTATTTTTTCTTCATCAGTCTCCTTTGTATGGAGACTACAGTGTAATGAATATTTTATAAATAAAGATACATTTAGCTACAATTTCCCATTTTCCCTATGTATGGTGACTTTTGGGACACCCTGTATATTACAGAATAGAAAGCAAATCTTGCGTGAATTTTTAAGATAAATCAGGAAGCCTAAAAGAAATTCCATGCTTATGGCAAGAATAATTCAGGGCTATATCCTAAGAGTCTTTGAAATTCTATGGCCCCTATCATAAGGATATTCTGATGGGGAATCAGGATGTACTTTTTTCAAGTAATTTCTAAATATCAGGTACATAAAAGACTTTTAGAATCTAAGTGACTACTAAAATGCTACCTTCCTAATAATACATGAACAACTCCACTGTTGCTCACTCATGGATTTTAAGCCATCATTTAAAAAAAACATTGAAAGTCTTGTTTGGGAGGCCGAGGCAGGAGAATCGCTTGAGGTCACAAGTTTTAGACCAGCCTAAGCAACAATGAGACCTCGTTTCTACTAAAAAATAGAATAAATTAGCCAGGCACATGACTGTAGTCCCAGCTACTTGGGAGGCTGAAGCAGGAGAATTGCTTGAGCCTAGGAGTTTGAGGTTGCAGTGAGCTACAATGACACCACTGCACTCTAGCAGGGGCAACAAACGGGACTCTATCTCAAAATAATAATAATAATAATAATAAAATAAAAAATAAAGTTTTGTGCTTTATGGTATAAATTTTAAGATATGATCGCACCCACATACTGAAAATAAAGTAACTGATGTTTCAACTGAAATGCCTTCCCAATTGTACACATTACCGTCCATGTGCAATAATGAGTTCCATGGCTTCATCCACTCTTGCTCTCAGAGAATCTTCACTTGCTAGAAGGAGAAGCAGCTGAGCTGGGGATAATTCCAACAGCATGCCAGTGATTTTACTTGCAAATGCCTGTAAAAGATGAACAAATGTTACTTGTCTACTCTCTAAAACCTCTTATCTAAATCTACAATCTTTTATTCAGAAAGCAAAGAAAAAATATAAGAAACTTAGATAACAAATACAAAAATTTCTGAACCAGTAAGGTCTTTCATGACACTAGAAGCTCAATTATGGAGAACACTGACAGGAAATGAGTAGTCCATTTACTAGCATAATCTTTTCAAGGCTACTTATGATATTTGTATGACAAGCTTTTTAAGGTTTTTTATATCCATGAGTAAACATACACATACTCAATTTCCACATTATTTTTTCTTCATCAGAGAGCCAGAAATATCTCTTTCATTTAGGTACTAAAAAATAAAGAGAGGGAAGGAAACACTAAGGGAGGTAAAGGAGAGAAAGATGCCTGTATTTAAGGCTGAGGATTTACTGAAAGACATAATTGGTTTTCTCCGTTTTATTATTCTGTTGATATGAAATATGTACATGTAGTTATACATTAAGTCAAAAACACAGCTGGTTTGTTTCAAACCTGATAGAACATTCAAAATAAAAATTTTCCTGCAATATTAATCAGTAGTAAACTATTTGCAATGTGTTCTAGCTATAGCTTTGTAACAGATAAAGTCTGCTTCAAAACTAATAACTTATGCAAATAAGGATACAAATAAATATAACTCACAACTAATTCTTTAGCACCCAAGGAACTTGCTGGGTGGAATAGGGACAGTGTCCCAATCTAGGGTAGCTGGGGGGAAAAAAATTCAAGCTATACACAGTTACCCTCCAGCCAACACTGCTTCTTTCCCTCCTAAGCTTCTTTTTTACTGCCCATGTAAAAACAGTCCTTAACCTTGTGCCTTGCCAGTAGCTGACAAATTCTTAAAAATACCAACTTTAATTCAAAAGCAAAAACATGCCACAGCCAGTTAATCGGTAGCTAAGTGTACAGTACATACTGGTTGCATCGCTTGTACACGGGGATAAAGCCTCTCTCCAAGTGCCTGCCGATGTGCTGGCAGAGGATCAGGATCGTCGCTAGGATTTCCTTCAGAAGCCGGTCTGAAGGGTCTAGTGTCAATGGAAAGCTGTCTTCTAAAGTCTCTGTAAGAGGAAGGAAGTCATGATTTCATTTCTTTGACTACATACAAAGTAAAAATATCAGGACAACTAGTAACAAAGTTAGAAAACCAGAGCATTAAGTTGTTCACTTATACCAAAACATAAACAACATTATCTAGATTTTGTTACTTGAAAATTTACATAATTTGTAATGTATAGTCTCTAAAAAATAATTTGATTCTAGAGGAGTAGGACCTTAAAATACCAGAAATCAAGAGTACAGAAATTTTATTCAAAAGTAAAATGGAACCCCTCCTAATGAGGAAAATTTAAAGATTTAAATAGCACAATTTGCCACAATTAAGATTGTAAGACGAACTTAAGAAGGAATGATATAAAGGTTAAAAGGTTTCAAATAATTAGGAACTTTTTTTTTTTTTTTTGAAACAGAGTCTCGCTCTGTTACCCAGGCTAGAGTGCCGTGGTGTCAGCCTAGATCACAGCAACCTCAAACTGGGCTCAAGCGATCCTACTGCCTCAGCCTCCTGGGTAGCTGGGACTACAGGCATACACCACCACACCTGGCTAATTTTTTTTTTCTATTTTTAGCTGTCCAGCTAATTTCTTTCTATTTTTTAGCAGAAGTAACATCTTGCTTTTGCTGAGGCTGGTCTCGAACTCCTGACCTCAAGCGATCCTCCCACCTCAGCCTCCCAAAGTGCTAGGATTACAGGAGTGAGCCACCACACCTGGCCACAACTAGGAATTTGGGTGGGATAAACAGAAGGGTAATATAATTTCAATTGCTTCTCGGTTTTTACAGCAGAACTTTTTATTAGTTAACAGACTATTCTTTGTTTCTATACATATAACCAAATATTAAAACTGTCATTTACTTAAAAAAATAGTCTATAATTAAGACTCCTTCATTCACAGGCCTACCTCCAATTCATCCCCCAAAATAGTATTCAATAAAAGATACAGACCAGGCATGGTGGGTAATGTCTATAGTTTGGGAGGCCACGGCAGAAGAATTGTTTGAGGCTAGGAGTTCAAAACCAGCCTGGACAACATAGTGAGACCCTGTCTCTACAAAAATTAATTAATTAATTAATTGAAAATAAATAAAGGACACAAAATTATCTTACCTATCCCGGTCTCTCCGAGAACCTGCTCGCAAGCCACTACTCCTCCTCATTTCCCTTTCTCTCTCCCTTTCCCGATCTCTCTCTCCTCTGTTCCTTAATCTCTGCATTAAACCTGGAAAAAATATGAAATATATTTTGTTTAGATGAATGCAAATGCAACTACCTTAAATTTCTGTCTATGCAAAAAAATGAGACAAACATAAGAAGATATGACCGCTGAAGATCATCTGTCCTTAGCATCAGTGTTAATGCCTCTCTCTCACTCTCCCTGTGGTTTTGAGAGTTATCGTTAATCACATAGAACGTACTTGGCATGTAACAGATGTTCACTCAATATTTGTTAAATGAATTTTTTCCCTTGTCGTGTCAAAGCTCTTAAATAATACATAGCAACCAGGGCTATTACAGTTTCACTGTAAATAACACTGAGATTTCTTACATGATGAGAGTCACTTAATTAACTTCTCTATTTTTAGTTTTTTGCATGAAAGCCTTATAGGCCACCAGAACAGTACCTATTATTATTTTTAAATTCCTAGTCCTAGCCAGAGTATCATTTCCTAAAAGTGGGCAGAAAAGATATTTCTGAAATGTTATGACTTCCCAGGTTTTGCATTCGCATTTGCTAATTTATTTTTATTATAAGACTATATCAAATGGTGAAACTGATTAAAAGTTGGAGCACTCTCCCCATTTTTTCACCCTCAATCCTTTCTACCGTTCTTTCGGCCTCCATGGTAGTGGTTTATGTTAATAAAACCCCAGTGAGATACAGACATAGGTACAGCCTAGGTAAAACACAGGATTTTCTTAATATGTAATCTCTATAAACTTTCTCTCAGTTACTATATCCATCTACCTACAAGTCTGACAATCTTGTGCCCCTATTTGATGTGAATTACCAATTATCTCCTAAGGCTTTTTTATTTGTAATTTTCACAGATTTTTAAATTTGCTAACTGTAATCTTGAAAATTAGCCAAAAATCAAAGAGTCAGGGGGGAAGGAAAAAAAAAAGAAAATTATCCAAGAATCCTAATCCCAAAATGTTGGTCCTCAGTGAAGTAATGAGTTTGCACCAGAATGTTAATTCTTTAAAAAAAAAAGGGAGGGGGGGTGCTAAATTAAGTTGATTTACATTTTGTTACAAGCTGCCTACCTCACTGGGTACTAATAGCGAATTTGCAGATCATATTTAGAATAGCACTGCTTTAGTGAATAGCATTTTCTTCTCAAATACCTTTATGAATTAAGTATCGGGGTGGAGGAAATGTTGCAGTTTGCTCACTGAATTCCTACATCACCATATATCTTACAATCTCTCACCACCTTTCCAAACATGTGAGAAGTGAGATGAGAAAGTAGTACAATCACAAATACTTACCAAATTAATGTTGGGAAAACAGCAAATTGTTAAATTATCAATGAGAGTAGTTTAAATTTAAGATTAAATCATTAATCTATAATAAAATTATTTAGAAATATAAATATACATTTTTACATAGACACACATAACCATGAATTATCACTGTTGTTTTGATGCACAATGAAAGAATTTTATGATGTTTGTTATCTGTAGAGTACTTACTATAGAGTACACACTTACTTGTGTGGGTGCCTTTGTTGGCATTTTGGATACAATCTAGATTTGGCAATTTTTCATTTGACAAAAATGCTTGTGCGATGGCTGTATAAAAACTTCGTGCTACACCACTGCCCTCTCCTGGCTCATCCTTAAATGTGACTTTTACTCTGTGTACAGCCATTGGTGTGGTAGCACATCTTCGGCCAAAGTGATTGTTAAGCTGCCTCATAGTCTGCTGAATGAGAAGATCTCGATCCCGATCAACCTATTAAAACACACCAAAAAGCAGTAACTTTCAAATTCAATGTTGAAAATCACCTCAGTCTACGTAAGATCTGAAATTCTAATTTTAGCTTTTCTATGACAGTTTTAAAAACTACAAAATAATTTGGGTTCTCAGAAGCTTATACATTCCAAATATACATTGTAAAACACAAGATGTCTTGCATTAAATTAGGACAGTGAAATTTAATTCAATTCTAACATTTTCTTTCAAAGGTCTACTGGAAAACAATAATTTGTCCAATTTTGGAATGTACCAAATAAATTTCAAATGATCAAAGATATAAAAAAAATTTTTTTAAAAAATGGTAAATACTAGAAGAAAACATGGATGAATTCCTTGGTATTGGTATTGTCAGAACACTAAAGCAAAGTGGGGGGAAAAAAGACAAACTGGGAAAAATTTGTACCTTCTATCACGAAGATATATATTCATGAATGAGTGTTTATATCATCTACAGATAAAGAACTTCTGGAATGTGAGAAAATATCAACAACTTATGTGAAAAAACTGGGCAAAATAGATCAATAGAGTTCACAGAAAAAGAAATTTAACTATCCTAAATACATGAAATAATGTTTAGCTTTGCTCAAAATACGAGAAATTCAAATTAAAACTATACTGAGATACTATTTCTTACCTATCAGATTAGCAAAAATCTAAAAATTTGACAACAAACTGCTAGCAAGACTGTAGGGAATCAGACATTCTCATATTGATGGTGAAAACGCAAAAATATACAACCTTATAGAGAAGTATTTGCCAGTGTCTGGCCAAATTTTATTCACATGCCCTTTGACCCAACAATTCCATGTCTAGGAATCTATCTCAAAGACACACTAGCAAAAAAGAGAAACACAAAAGAGGCTATTCATCACACTGCTGTCTATAACAGCAAAAGACTGAAAACAAACCCAAATGACTAGTCAATAAGGGACTGGCTGAAAAAACTATGATAACCATAAAATATAGTACACTAAGCAGCTGTAAAGGGAAAGTAGAACATTTCTCTCTATATAAAGCTATTGTTTTATCTCTGGGATTTACTGTTAACTGAGAAAACCAAGGTGGAATAAAAATGTATAGTATGCTTGGGGATGTGGGAGGAGATAGGTAATGAATACACACATATACACATGCTTATATTTTTTAAAGAGGGGAGAAATAAATGTATAAAAATGGTAAAAAAAAAAAAAAAAAAAAAAGACAAGAACGGAAATTGAAACTAGACTTCCCTGGATATATCTTCTTCTGTTGAGTTGACTTTGCAACATTGTAGATATTTTACATTAATTACAAAATAAAACCGCAAAAGAGGAGAAAGCAATCCCTAAAAACTCAAAGCAAACTGAAACAAAAGGTTCCTAATTGCAAGATGCTGGTAGCAAAAGCACACACAGATGAATGATTTCAAATGACTTTAAAGCAAAGAAATTTGACTGTGTTATCTCTAAGCAGGATGTGATCCAAGGACAAAAAGAAAGCCAACTAATTTTAAGCAATTTTCAATAATCATTTTTGTTAGTGGTAGGGTTGATGTTATAATTCTGAGACTGCTGTGTGTATGCTGTGGGATAAAAGCAAGTGAGTAATTTTATCAATGTTAGAAAGTTGAATATTCAGTTTGGAAGAAAAGAGATAAAAAGACTTAAGATCTAGGAGGTAAAAACAAAACAAACTGTGGTCCTAAATCTTGAGTTTGAATCGGGAGTATCAGTATGAATTCATGATGAGATTTTTTTTTTTTTAAATGAAAGTGTATTTCCTAACTCTATCCACTAAAAAGGCCTAGATACTATGACCAACCCAGTAGCAATGTGCAACCCTGAAGCCCAGGTCGTAATCTCAAAATACAGTTTCTTCCTAAAAGGAATCGGGGTTACTTGAAGAAATGGCTGATTTAAGGTCTGTGACAAGAGATGCACAAGATGAGACATACCAGGAAGTAAGGAAGTTATCAAAGTTTACTGGGGTTCTGCTGAAAGAACTCAGGAGAACTGAGGACTGGACTGAGGACTCTCACTAGCCAAAGAAGAGACAATGTGAGCCACAATATGAATATACTCAATGGAATGAAACACATCAAAAAATGTTTAAATCAATGTATGCATAATGATATGTTTAAAAAAAAAAAAACTAAAAAAACTCACTGGTCATCTACAGAGGATGTCAGAGATCACGTTTTGGGGAACCAACTACCAGAGAAAACTACTATTCTAAATTTCGTGATTATCATTTCCTTATTTTCTTTAAATTTTTAATTACAAATATATATCCCTGAGCAAGAGCTACTGTTACTCTTCATGTTTTAAAATTTATATAAATAGCATACTATATGTATAATATAAGAAAATTTAAATACCTTTACCTCTAGTGATAAATCTCTTGACTGCTGGTTTCTCAGTTTTTCCATTTCTCTACGGAATTTTGATTCTTTTACCTCAAAACCACCCAATTCAGTTAGGATCTTTAAAAAAAAAAATACATTACAGAATTATTCCCTGAAATATGTTCCTATCAGGCAGAACTGAATTTAAAGTGCACAAAATACATACTGATCCAGGTTCTGCTCCAACATCTTCCATGAATACCCTGCCAAACAGTTCCAAAGAAAGGCGCCAACGTCCTAGCAGCATGTCATGGGAAATAACCATTCCCATAAAGCTACACTGTGGCCTGTAACCAGTTAAAAGGGAGGGGGAAAAATAATTCAGCCAATTTTTAAAATTAACTGGTTTTTGGTCAATGATAATTTATTTATTAGATCATTTAATATTTTGAAGTCTTAAGTTCTTCAGTTCACATCTCCTCTAACAGAGAACTTTTCTATAGCTTCTTGTTACTTGCAGAACTTCTTTTTTACTCCCTTATTGATTTTGTCATCTACATATGGATAAACCTCCAGCCTACTTCCTATTCCTATCTTTCATTGTAGCTCCTCTCCTTAAAGTCCAATGTCCATCTCCATCTAGGTGATTCCCAGATCCCCCTCTAGTTCAAACTTTTTCAGTGAACCAGAATGTAAAATATATCCATGTCAATTCAAACTCAACATGGCTAAAACTTAATGTGGCCTCTTCATCACAATGACATTTCATCCTGATTTTTCCAGTAGTACCATCTCTTTACCTACTGCACAAACTTGAAGCAAATTTTAATGTTTCTTCCCCCTGTTCCTCCAGAGTGATCAAGTCTATCTTGAATTTCTCTTCTTATTCCAGTATTTCCTTTCCATACCCAAAGCCAATATTCTACCTCAGCAACTTTCCCTCACTAACTGGAACAAATAACAGCTTTGTGACTGGTCTCCCTATGTCTAATTCTTCTCTCCAATCTGTTTCTAAACATTCTATTTCAGCTCAAGCCAGCCATATTGCTTCTAGGAAGCTTGGCCACCCTAGTCCACAATTCTCCCTTCTTATATGGTAGTTAGATAACATGATACCATGTAACCCAAAACCATAGAGGGTAAAGCAGAGAGTCAACAAATCATTTAGTGATTATCCATGCTCAGCATGGTATGCAGTATATACCAGCAAATTTTTACTGGGCAAGCAAAGAACCTAACTCTTGTAAGAGAAGTATGAATTTGACAAAGGAGCCCAAGTAAGTGTGAGTCACAAATCTAGGGAGTTCTACTCTAATTATTCACATTTTTCCCTTAGCTGAGCTACTGATAAGTCTGTAATTGGCAATTTGACGTGGATATATACTTTAACTCAGTACTAAACTTTAAAAATACAGTGTTTAGAATTTCCTCAATAAAGTGGAAAGAATGCCCATCAATAACAGTCGATAAACCTGAAAATTCAACTTTAATATTTAAATATATGATAAACTAAGAAATCATAGATTATTATTTATATACAAATAAACAAAATTATAAAATTTCTAAATAAAAACTCTTAAAAGAATTATAATAGTCATAAAATAATGCGATAATAGAAAACTACTTTCACTTAGTAAATAAATACCTGAAAGATGTAAGAGGTGGCCCTTCACTTTCAGTAAGTCCTATTTCTGCTAATAAACTACTTTTCAATTGTGCAGCAAGATCATGAGCAGATGGCCCTGGTTTTGAACTCTCAGCTTCTTCTGGCAGTGCATTCTGTTCTTCCCCTTCTTTTTTTTGCCGATTTTGCATGTTCATTACATTTTTCAGATTGGCAGCATAAGACATTTTAGTTGGTAGAACCTATGAATTTTTACATTTAAAAGTTACACATTAAGGGAAAAATTTTACTTTCAACTTAGTAATACAGAAATAATATCCAAGTTAAGTAATTAATTTTTCCTTTCTGGAGCTTCAACGGTCCCTTATCTATCTGATTCCCCTGGCTGACCACCAATTCTGGTGCATTCACCACAGCAACTTCAGAGAAATTTTAAAAGAATCTTTGTATTATCTGTGATACCTAAGTCTGTCATATATTTTCAGTATTTTCAGCATTGCATTCTCCTTTACCATTTAAGATAATTTTTAAAAATTCTCTTCAACTACATTTCTTCTACACCTTTTTTTTTTAACGGTTTAACTACTTTTTCAGTGGAGAAATAGGGTATTTTAGGCTCCCAAATCAGTTGTGTATCTGAAAACTACATCTGCAACTTAACCATTTGTGTGACAACAGACATTCCTACATGAAATTTACTTCAAGCTTCAATTTTTTATCCAGGAAATCAGGTAAATAATGCTTTTTATCTGACATGGTTATAAAAATTTAGACAGTGGTCAGGAGACAGAATTAGTCAATAAATATTAGCGATCAGTATTAATGCTACTTATTTATTTACATTTTTGATTCAAATTAATTCAGCAAGTCAAAGACAAGTTATAAGCCAAGATTGTATATGCTCATATAAAATACATAAAAATCTAAATTTTTAGTAGCATATAACAATCAACTCTGTGAAACAGACAAAGCACATAATGAAGCTGCTATTTTATAGATGAAGTGACCTGTCAGAGCAAGTTAATGACAGTGCTGGAATTCCTTCTATTATACCACAAGGCAGGAATTTCTGACATTGCTGTTATTTTGGGAAATATAATATTCTGAATTAATGCATTTCTAATATCTGTATGCTGGGACAAGTGCTCATTAACAAATATTATATTGTAAAGACTTTTACTATCTTACCTCAAGGCAGTTTCTATCCACTGTAACCTCCATTAAGCATTTCCCAGTACTGGCAGATGAAGAATAAAGACCCTGACTTGGACGGCCAAAAAGATCTTCCTTTCTAGCATTTGGCTGGAATTTTAACAGAAATATTCTAGTTACAATGAACAGTTAAAAGAAAATAAAGTCAATTAGAATGAAACCTTAGACTAGTTTGTTTAATTCACCTGCAACAGATGTGGCTGATCAGCCAAGGGTATGGCTTCAGCCAGAGGCACTTCAAATGGATTTGGGGGTATACACCCAAGGAATGTCATGGAGTCTGAACGTCGGAAAAATGGATGGTTTTGGCCAGCTTCTGCAGGAAGGGAGTCATCATCTTTATCATTCAAAGTAGCACCTAAGCATAAAAAAGATAAAATGTTTTTTTAAAAATTATTTAATTATCAGATTAGGGTAATAGAATATGTAATCTGCTCAATCCAAAATTCTTAATACCACTTTATAAAATTTTAATGCCACTCAAAAAAAAGTTAAGTCAAAATTTTTAATATTTTTTAGAAGTAATTCAGAACATAATAGTTTAATATGGTAACAATGTTAAATTTTACATTATATGCAGATTTTATGTTATATGTTATCTTACAACAATAAAAATGCAAAATAGAAATTAGCAGTAACAAATATCATGCCATTCTGTATTAGACAGAGGTTTCCCATATCCTCCTCTCTCTCTCAAATCTGATTCAAACCAGAATATATCTAGATTCCTGAGGCACATTCAGGACCCAACTCACTGATGATTCCAGAGGAGTAGATAATCAAGAGCTGAAATCTGAGCATTTGCTTACTTGTCAGTTCTGCTTTCTCTATAGTAAGAGAATCAGAGGGCAGTCTCTAGGCACCTCATGCACCCCAATAGTAAGTCAGCACACTATTCCCAACTCTCCTTAATGGAGTAAAACTTTGGCAGTGCTTAATGTGCTGTACAAATAATGAGCTCTGCTGAGTTCTCAAAAAATTGCAGTTAGGTGTCTTTCCATAGGCTGAATAAAACTACTAGCTGATAATAACAAACAGGAGAGTGGAGTATTTAGCCCCACTTTAAAACCAAATTAAAATATTAATTGAAAACTACAAATAAAATGCAGAAGATCCCAAAATTTTGTGCTATTAAAACTTTTAGAGAAAATTCTGGAGTTTGGAATATTTTTTCGTTTTCGTACATTCATTGTTAAGAGTTTTGGAAATTAAAATTCGTATTTCTCATTTTCTTGACTGAATCTATCTTGCATCGATATTAATAGAGGTTTTGCTAAGATTGTATTTAAATGTAATACCTACACACTTAAGAGTAAAGGTAAACATAACATTTCTCTTAAACTAAGAGAAATACAAAGAAGAGCTATACAGAAGATAAAGTAGGAAAAAATATTGGCTGTTGAAAAGTTCATAAATTTCTTTACTTCATCCTGAGTTATGAAACGTGTAATACAAGAATGTGTAAGGAAAAATGGACAGAAAAGTAAGAAATGGGACATAGAGAAGAAAAGAGAAATTCCCACCCAGACAGAAAATAATGAAGTTAAAAAGCTTGAAGGGGAAATACTGAGGCAGCCATTTCTTGAAGTAGATTAGCAGATTTTCTGTGCACTAACTTTGATTGGTGTCATCATCATTTTCATGTTCTGAATCTTCATTATCAATACCCAGTTCCAAGAGTTCTCGCGTCCTTTAAAAAGACAAGTGAGTCATTTTACACGAAGTATTTGTGTAATGTGAACAGGAGCAAAGGTCAGGGGGAATTTAAGCAAAAAACACTGAAAAGGCTGCTAAAATATCTAACCAATTTCAAATACTGAGATAGAGGTTTAGATTTTTCTAGGAAATGGTACACTAATGTACTACAATTACAAAGTGGGCTCAACAGAAGCAAAAGGCTAATCACTTAACAAATAGTGAGTGCCTACACAAACTCTAATAGAAAATACGATAAATAGCCAGGCCAAACTATCTCAAGTATGAAGTTTAACTGGATTCTGAGGTTTCCCATTTTAAGTGAGGAGTAGCAACAGAGAGGATGGATAGACTCATCAAGCCCACTGTCCCACATAAAATGCTGTTGCACTATTTCCCTTCTGCAATGCTTCTTACTCCAAAATCTGACAATGTACTAACGGAGACCACACCAAGCAAGCATTTCTTAAACCAACCTCATGGCAAGTATGGCTACCTTTTGCGTTCCAGTTGAGGTGTATCCAATGTTGTCTGCTGATTCATTGCTTTAATCCAATATATAAGAGCTTGAAAAACATATGCCACATGCTTCAATGAGCAAACATCCAAAACTGGAAGAACATCAGAATGCTCGTCATTATGAGACCGCATTAAAGAGAGAGCATAATTTAGGAAGTCTCCTCGAGCAGACATCATTCCTTGACGGGCACTAAGCAATGTGGCACGTCTATATAGGAGCAAAAAGAAATAAAAACGTACGTAAGAACACAAATGTGAAATTTACCACTATCATAAATATGCAAAATTAGAAACTAAGAATATTCATAAGTAAAAAGTAATTAAACCTGTGACTCTGCTTTAGAAATATAACCATTGTGTATGATTTAGAGTCCTACGCTTTTGTATAGAAAAGGGAAGTCCAATATCCTTTGAAATGGCAGAAGGAACTGCTTCCCCAAAGACAGTGATTTTCGAACTTCAGGGTTTATCAAAATCACCTGGAGGGCTTATTAAAACAGATAGCTGGCCCCATCTCTAGGATAAGGCCCCCAAATCTGCATTTCTAAATAGCTCCCAGGTGAGGTGGATGCTGCTATTCTAAGGACTACACTTTGAAAATCACTGCTTTAAAATGCCACCAAAAGCACAGCCACAAAACAAAACATAGATAAACTTTATAAAAATTAAAAACTTTTGTACTTCACAGGACACCATCAAGAAAGTGAAAAGGTATCCCAGAAAAATGGGACAAAATCTTTGCAAATCATATATTTGATAAAGGATTTGTATCAAGAATAAAGAACTCATACAACTAAATTTAAAAGAAGACAAGCCAATTAAAAAATGGGCAAAGAATCTAAATAGATACTTCTCCAAAGAAGATCTAGAAGTGGCCAATTAGCACATGAAAATGTGATCAACATCATTAGCCATTAGAGAAATGCAAATCAAAACCACAATGAGGTTGGGCATGGTGGCTCATGCCTATAATCTATCATTTTAGGAGGCAGGAGGACTGGAAGGATCACTTGAGGCCAGGAATTTGAAACCAGTGTGGGAAACACAGCAAGACCTTGAGACCCTATCTCTACAAAACTATTTTTTTAAAAATTAGTCAGGCACAGTGGCACATGCCCACGTGCAGTCCTAGCTACTTGGGAGGCTGAGGTGTGAGGACTGCTTGAGTCTAGGAGTCTGAGGCTACAGTGAGTGATGACTTCCCCACCACACTCCAACCTGGGCAATAGAGCCAGATCTTATCATTAGGCGCAAGGGGTGAGGAAACATAATCAGATACTACATCACACCCACTATGATGGCTACAAATAAAAAGATAGATAATAAAATGTTCATAGCAGCATTATGCCCAATAGTGGAAAGGTGGAAACAATCCAAACGTCCATCAATTGATGAATGAACACAATATATCATAGATATATCCATACAATGAAATATTATTAGGACATAAAAAGGAATGAAGTATTAAAACAAGCAGAACATAGATGAACCTTAAAACCATTATGCTAGGTGAAAGAAGCCTGCCACAAAAGGCCACATACTGATTCCATTTACATGAAATATCCAGAATCAACAAAGATGAAAAACAGAGTAATAGTTGCCTACAGAGGGGAGGTAGGAAAAAATGGAGAATGATTAGCTAATAGGTGTGAGGTTTCTTGTAGGGATGATGAAAATAGTCCAAAATTGATTGTGATAGCAGTTAAATGGCTCTGAAAAACTATGAAATTGCACACTTTAAGTGGGAAAATTATATAACATGTGAATTGTATCTAAATAAAGCTGAGAGAAAGAGAGAGAAGGAATACTGCCACCAATCAAGATCCATTATCAGAACTCTGTGTTCTTTGAGGTAATGACTACAGCCTAATGAAGACAAGGCTTTTGTCTCTTTGTGGAGCAGGCTTCCTAGGACAGGAAAGCTGCTGCCTCCCAAATCTTTATCTCTAGCCTAGATCTCTGCCAAAGCATTCAATTTTGTGTTTCTATTCCACTCCTCTAGATTTTTCTCTTAATTTTCCTACTAGTTATTTAGAATCAGTCTAAATACAAATTCTGCCTTCTGCTCTGTCCTTCAACAAGGACTTAAATTCTATTTATATGATTTCAGTAATTCTCTCCCCTTTCTTGGCCCTACGTTAGTAATTATTACTATGTAGATTTCAACTGTAGTCTTCTTCTTTAAGTTTTCAAGTAGTCTCCTAGACCCTGTCTTTCCCTACTTTATGATCTGCCTAAAGTAACAAGGTCATTTATTCTGAGCCAAAGCTAGAATCAAATCCTAGAGCTTTGACTTTAGGTACAAGGAACTTTCACTATGTAGCACTGTTGTTGCAATAATTTTTGATGCTTGGGCTAATTCCTAGTTCTAAAAAGGTCATTTTATAACTGAATAGAAAGAATAAATACACAGATGTATATTTTAATTATGGTTCAAAAGACTAGGGGAGATAGAAGAAAAGAAATGTGAGTTGAGAAACCAAAGAGCAGCTTTGGTAAGTAAACATACTTTCCCCTTTACAAGTACAAAGTACATTCATAATCAATTATAGTCGAAAATAAGTCTTGCCATAAATATATGCCTTTCAAAGGGGAGGTGGGGAGGCTGGAGGATAATGAGACAAGGATATGCACCAACAACTTCAAAAGTGAAAAAAAGCCTTTAGTATCAGATTCCTATGGTATAAATGGATTTTTTTTAAAAATAGCTTTGATTGTAACTGACTTACTCTCCCTCAACTGTACAACCATTTAGGAAGTAAAGCAAGGCATTTATTTCTTCCTTCACAATAAGATTAGGTCTTATGTAATAGCAATCAAAAAGCTCTAGCCTTCTGGATATAAAGGTTGCATCTAAACACACAAGTATAGATGCTCCTGGACTTATCACGGGATTATGGCCCGAAAAACTCAAATCTTAAGTCAAAAATGTATTTAACACCCTGATAAATCCATCATGAAATCAAAAAATTGAACCATCCTAAGCCGAGGACTGTCTGTATATATGAAGAATTTCATACCGTCTGCCTTCAAGGGTTCGTAAGCTAGCCTCTTCCCTCGCAGTCATCCTCTCTCTTCTTGCTGAATTTTGAGAAGCATGAAGAGGATGATTTGGATGTCCTGGATCACCAGCAGATGCTAATGCAGAACCATAACGTAATTGAGCTTCAGTAGAATCCATAATACTGACCATCCAGTTCCAAGTGGGAATAAGCTTTTCTTCTACATAGTTCTATGAAGACCAAACTAAAATAGTTAAAACTATCCAAATAGAGCTAAATTCAGTATAGTAGTAGCATGCCAACATTTGAACATTTGTAACATTAATTCCCATTATACAAGAATGCTCATAACTGGCAGCCAAAAAAATATATTAGAATAACTGTTCAATGATTTCATACCTGTAAATTTACTGCATCTTGATAGGTCAATTTCACAGCTGCAGGAATCTGAGAGTATACTAGGTGATTATACTTAGGAATAAGGCCCATCAAGTCCGAGATTTGTCTAATGACAATGCTGTAAGCCCTGGCTAAACTGCTTGCAGATGTTAAGTAGCTGCTGGCATTGCTAGCTTCCAAAGCAGCTGCTGCAGCCGCAGCACTTGTACTGATGGTACCACTCCGGCGTAAGTTGGAAGGGTCAATATAAATCAAACCCGCTGAACTTGCTATAAAGAAAAAAGACAACCAAATGAACTAATGTCAGTTGCTAATAATGTTTCTCTGACACTGTATGTACTTATGTAAATCTAAATGGTCAATTGTTAATACGAGGTAACTGAACAGAAAACTTTTCCTAAACTGCACTAATTTGGGGAGGAGAGTGTTCGGGGGGCCAGAATTGATATAATGTTCTCAACCAGGACAATCTTGTCCCCTCCATCCCCTGCCCCACCAAAATGGGACATTTCACAATGTCTGCAGACATGTTTGGTTATTACAACTTTAGGGAACGAAGGGAAAGGAAAGGGGGAAGACAGGGGTGCTACTGGCATCTACTGAGTGTAAGCCAGGGATGCTGTTTAACATCTCACAAGGCTCAGGATAGCCCCCCCACAATTATCCAGCCGAAGGTAGCAATAATGTAAAGACTGAGAAACCCTGCTATAATCACATGTGCATAATTTTTATGTTTAAAATTCAACAAAGCAATAAGGAACTATCATAAAACTAAAGTGTTCTATAGACAGACATGCGTAATTTTTAAAGGCTACTTAAGTATTAAGTACTCTCAGGAATACCAAGTTTTCAAACTTGCCTGCTGGTGTGGATGTACTGGAAGGGGCTGTGCTGGATGCTCGCTGATGCTGGGTGTTGCGGACAGCCCACTGCATGGAACGGGGAGCTTGGGCAGCACCATTGGCGTGGGAGCTATTTGTGGTTCTTTCTAACGGTTCATCAAGCATAAAGGTCTCCTGTTCTATGTCATCACTCTGACTACTGCTGCTATCAGAATCACTTGAGTCATTTGACTGAGAATCATCTTCAGAAAAGAAAGCTGGAACACTGCTCGCTCCTAAATTTTTTATTTTTCAAACCAAAAACATTATGAATTTGTTAATAATTAAAATACACTTCCTCATTCAGGAAAACATACATAATAAACAGTATGCTGGGTTGTATTCAATAGTCCACAAAAGCCACCACTAAAACAGTTAATTAAGAAATAACTCTTCCAAATAAACTTTAAAATTAATTAATTATTTAAAAACCAGAAAAGCTGGGGTAGGGGGTGATTAAAATAATACCTTCTTCTCTAAACATCTACAGAAAAAAATGATGAAGTTATAAAAAGGCTTAGCTAACCATATGCATACTATATTTATTAACCAATTCATGCTGAATACATACATAGCCTTACCATAAACAAGAAAATTGCTGCGATTAACTAAGGCAACATACCTGCTTCTGAGCCAGCAGTTGCTGCAGTGACAACACTTCTGCGCCCACTAGCATTATCTTGGTTGCTATGGTTACTTTCACTGTCACTTTCCGTTTCAGCTGCTGCTAACAAGTCCAGCTCCATGTCACTCCCTAAAAAATAAATTTAAACAACAATAAGAAAAAAAAAGTACAAACTCATTATATGGTTCAAAACAGGGTCTGATAAGCCAGAATATCATAAGGGTGTAAATTAAAAAGATACACCGTGGTGCAGGGGGAGGGGGGGTGTTCTACTACAGTAAGAATAAGTGACTACTCAACATTACAAGAATGGCTAGGTGAATTACAGTCGTTAGTAGACTATTACACAGCAATTTGATAGTGCAGTGCAGGGGATGACTGAAAGTAAAACAAATTATTAGTATATGGGTGATTTGTTTCCTTTTCTCTAATTTCCAAATATTTCATAATGTGGTTATGACACTTTCAGTTTTTAAAAGTCTCTTAAGAAACTGACTTAAGCCAAAAGGTAAAGAAGATAAATTATTTTACATATGTATATAGCTCCTAAAATTTGGAACACATGCTACAGAATCCCTTGGCAGAAAATGAGCTGATCGTTTCATTATATGTCACACGGGGCTTTTCTCTGTATTTAGTATCTACCTTTAAAGGTACCTGATTTACTCATATTGAATAATTTCTCAAATCATCTGCATACCATCCTCATCATGCTCATCATGTTGTCCTTCTGCCTCCGCATTTTCTTCCCCATGTTCTTCCTGTTCATCATGATGATCCTCTTCTCCAGCCACACCCTCCACCACCTCAACCTAAATCCAGATGCTTATTTTTAGACAATCAAAGTTCATAATAAACCATCTCTACCAATGTTCCTCCACAGCAATTTGTAAATTAAAATACAATTTGCAGTAAATTAAAATACAAAGGTCCCTAACTACGGGGAATTTTATAAATTATACACCAAACAGTTTTGAAAATCTTCAATTGCTAATGACAATTTGTTATAAAAAAATTATATCAACATATCCCAAAATTTATGATTATTCTCCATATTCACGACTCTAAAAATTAAAAATAATACTGAGGGAAAGGAGAGAAGGTAAAGTTTTTATATACTTTGGCCATTATAAAACTTACCTACTAGTATCCTCTCCTTCAAATACACTGCGTAAAACTAGTAATTTTTTTAATAGTAAAAATATCTTTACTCTTAACTCTTAGGTAAAAACAAATTTATGTGTCCAATTTCCTAATATCCAATAAATCAAAAATTATTAAAATCATTTTAATATGTATAACCACAAATGAGAACATATAACAAAAGTTTATATGGCTGAATGGAAATACATACAGTAGTCTTAAACTACTATTAAAATAATTTCTAGATCAGGTGCAGTGGCTCACGCCTATAATCCCAACACTCTGGGAGGCTGAGGCAGGAGGATTGCTTGAGCTCAGGAGTTTGAGACCAGCCTGAGAAAGAGGGAGACCCTGTCTCTACTAAAAATAGAAAAATCAGCTGGGTGTCCTGGTGCATGCCTGCAGTCCCAACTACTCGGGAGGGTGAGGCAGGAGGATTACTTGAGCCCAGCAATTTGAGGTTGCAGTAAGCTACAAATAACGCCACTGCAGTCTATCCAGGGTGATAGAGTAAGACTCTGTCTCAAAAACAATAATTATTATTATTATTATTTCTAGTAAGTATTCACCTTTTCCCACAAAATAAATGCTTTTCATCTACCACAATTAAAACAATTAAAACCACCTCTTCCACATCTGCTGAAACAATGTCATCCTGTTCTTCATCTCTGCCCCGAACAGGCTGTGACTGGCTGATGCGCCGCTGCTGTGGATTTCGGATGATGTAGGATGACTGAGACTGATTGGAGCTGTAAGGAATCAGGAGGTTATGAGTATACTGCTGCCACATCTCATATATGCAGCGCATAATTTTATGCTTCTCAGCTGTAAGCATTTAAGCTCATTTATTACATGTGAGACACCTGCTAGGATACCATTTTAAATCTGATCTTAGAATTCTTGGAAACCAACAATAATTAATCTATAGTATAAGAGCAAATACAAATCTCATAATTTGCTTTTACTTTTCAGTAAGTGAGTCATTTCAAATCTGTGTTGATGCACATATTTGTATGAGTGCTTCCCAATGAAAAAAGTTCTTTAGGGGAAGATTTTTCCTTTTCCACCAGCAGTTCTTAACTTCCAAAGGCTCTGACAGAACCATTCATCCATTAACACAAAGTGTGCTTATGAAAGTGATCTGTTCCTTAAGTGATCAGACACAATTTCTACTTTGCATGAGCTTATTAACCACTGACTTGCTGATGAATGCAGGGAACATCAGTTCAAAAGTATGACTTTAAAACAGAAGCATAATCAAAGGTGAGGTGGCAAAAGTTTCACTTTCCTAAAAACCTAACTTAGAAATAACCAAGAAAAGACAAATGACTCAGTTAGAAAAGGAAAGGGAGTACTAGAGAATACAGCTCTAAATGCAGGCCAGAGATCAAAAGATGACTGTTAAATAACCCTGTGACCTATTATTCTTTATTTCAAATTAAGAAATAGGAGCTAAAAGAGGTTGAAGTTAAACAAGATCTTTAAGTGATTGCAGTTAGGTTCTTTCCTCATCTCAGTTGCTCTGAGAAATAAGAATCAAACCAATTACACATGAAAGTCAACTGAGATACTGTGCCTTCAAATAAACAGGTAAGTAGCTTCAACAGGATGTTTAACACTAAAACTTAAAGTAACTGGTAAGAGAGAGATCATGAGTCACAAAGGAGTGGAAGAAGTTAAAAGAAAATCTGTGAAGACGAAAACGATATTTCCAACCACTAAATAGAATTCAATGTTAAAACATAAAAGTCAATACTGTATGACTAGTAACTATTTCTTTTTTTAAAAAAAAATCCTGGAACAAACAACCACAAGAATTACAGTCCCAGCCGGGCACAGTGGCTCACGCCTGTAATCCTAGCATTTTGAGAAGCCAAGGCGGGCAGATTGTTTGAGCTCAGGAGTTCGAAACCAGCCTGAGCAAGAGTGAGACCCCGTCTCTACTAAAAATAGAAAGAAATTTAATCGGACAATTACAAATATATAGAAAAAATTAGCCGGGCATGGTGGCGCATGCCTGTAGTCCCAGCTACTCGGGAGGCTGAGGCAGTAGGATCGCATGAGCCCAAGAGTTTGAGGTTGGTGTGAGCTAGGATGATGCCACAGCACTCTAGCCTGGGCAACATAGTGAGACTCGGTCCCAAAAAAAAAAAAAAAAAAAAAAAGAATTACAGTCCCCACAAAGTAGCTACTTTAAGAAGTTACCCACTTAGTATGATACTGCCAATACACAAAACATATTACAGATTGAGTATCCCTGATCCAAAAGTATTTGGATCTCAGATTTTTCTGGATTTTGGAATATTTGCATTATATAAAATTACCAGTTGAGGATTCCCCAATCCAAAAATCCAAAATGCTCCAATGAACATTTCCTTTGAGTGTCACGTTGGCGCTCAAAAAGTTTCAGATTCTGAAGCATTTCAGCTTTTGGATTTTCAAATTAGGGATATTAAACCTGCATAACTCCCCATTTAGAAATGTTTCAACTTTTCTCTCCCCTGATTTGCTGGCACAATGAAGCACCACAGTCCAGAAACCTACTCTGAAAGGCACAGTTAAAACACTTCTAAATTTTGGGGACTCCTATTTCTAGCAATTTGGCAGACTAATTGTGCAGAGAAATTCTTCTTGGTATGAAATACCTACATATGCTAGATAAAATTTAAAAAATAAAATAAAAAGAAGAAGCAGTCATGCTTTCTAAGCTTGGAGGGGAATAGTGCTACCATTTACCCCAAAGGTATCTATCTGCTGGTATCTCTTGGGCTGGAAGGGTTTCAAGGAGCCATGGATTTCCTAGGTTGGAGTCTAAGCTAGGTAGGAAGAAGTCATCATAGCAATCTCCTCTTCTGTCCCCCTCATATATGTAAAGCCAAACATAAATCTTGAAAGGGCAACACCATTAAGGAGTGAAATAGAAAAAAAAAAATCCCATCTCAGGAGACTTGCCCCATCTCAGCCATGGCTGGATGGGATAAGGAAAAAGGTCTCTTCAGAGAACTTCTAACTGCAAGCCTTCACTCTACAGAGAGTTCAGGACTACAGCTTGCGCTACGAGGTAGGGTGGGCTTCAGTGTTAGTTAATCCAGTGGCTCAACACTATCATCAAGCACCAAGCAGCAGTTTCTTTCTCTATTCTGCCATCTACTATTCAGGAGTATAGGAAAAAAGGAATTATCTGTTTAGACTGGAGTTCCACCTCTAAAAATTAAATATCTGTGTAACATCAGACAAGTTACCTGACCTCTCTAATCCTTAGTTTCCTCATTTTAAAAATGAGGATGGGCTGGGTGTGGTTGCTCATGCCTGTAATCCTCGCACTCTGAGAGGCCAAGGCGGGAGAACAGCTTGAGCTCAGGAGTTTGAGACCAACCTGAGCAAGAGCGAGACCATTTCTGGTAAAAATAGAAAAAATTAGCCAGGTGTGGTGGTGTGCACCTGTAGTCGCAGCTACTTGGGAAGCTGAGGATCCCGGGATCGGGACTGCTTGAGCCTAGGAGTTTGAGGTTGTCATGAACTAGGCTGACGCCACGGCACTCTAGCCCGGGCGACAGAGCAAGACTTTTGTCTCAAAAAAAAAAAAAAAAAAATCAGGATGATAGGGTGATAGTGGTTATCTATGAGTTATTGGTAAAATGAAAATAGGTAATGCATCTACAATGCTTAGGAAAGTTCCTAGTAGATACTAAAACTTCAGTAACTATTAGTTATTGTTATATGAGAGGCATAGAAATAGATTAGAAACAGATTAATTAATAAAGACATAGAGTTCTGAAGAGGTGAAGGGAAGTAACGGAAAAAGCAAAAAAAAAAAAAGCAAAAATACTACCTGAATGACTTTACACTCAATGAGGTGTGAGTGTACACCATCTACCTGTTCAATACGAGGGAAATTCCAAAGACTGGTCGAGTAAGTCTGTGCTTTTTTTGAGACATACTGTAAACACTGGTCAAAATAGATCCTTATGGGAAAGAATGATTATATTATAATAAAAGACTTCTATGTCATATTGATAGCTATAGAAACATTTAGCACTATTTCTTGATTATCAGATGAGATCTCCTTCTGGGAAGA
Organism: Avahi laniger; assembly: GCA_963575035.1. Lineage (NCBI taxonomy): Eukaryota > Metazoa > Chordata > Mammalia > Primates > Indriidae > Avahi > Avahi laniger. Next base: position 18,136 of record CAUYSK010015327.1, on the reverse strand, counting down.
TTTAAGAGGTTGGCCCAAGAATCAAGCAAGGGGAATGGCGTAAAAAGAGGAGAGGTTAAGAGTGTTTAATAATGAGACTAAGAAGCAGGACAAGATGACACAAAATCTTGAAATTTAGTAGGAATAGGCTCACTGGGAATCTTTAGAGAGGAGATGATCCCAAACTCTGTTCAACGATAATAATTTTTATGTTCTGGAACAAAGACAAGGGAAGGGTACTAAGAATTCACAAGGTAATACCACTTCAGTAATGAAGTTTCTCACAGGGTCAGGATCAGGAGTATCATATGGGGTCCAAGCAGATTTCACCAGCAAACCATTTGAAATTAATGGGGTAGATTTAACCAGTCTGAAGATACACAGAATTGATTTACAACTTTCAGCAAATCCTGGAGGTATACCAGTGTTAAGGTTACTATGGGAGAGCTATGCCAGACAAACCTGGATTTAGATTTAAAGGGAGACTTCACAATAAGGGACGGGAGCTGGGACACATATACTGGCATATGGATATGAAACCCAGGGATGAAGTCTTAGGAACTATCCCAAATAATAAAGCAGGCCATCCTTTCACATAGATGTTTTCCAAAGAAGGGAAGAAGGGTCTTTAGGTCCTTAAGATCTTTATTAAAATATCATTACACTTACACAAGGTAACAAAAAAATGAGATGTGAAAAAACTAAATAAAATAAACCGTTATTTGCCAAAGATTTCTAGAACACTGTGACTCAAAAGCACAGCCCATAAACCAGCAGCACTGGCATTACCTGATAACTTATAAGAAACACAAAGTCTTAGGCCCCATCCCCAGACCTCTAGAATGAGCATCTATATTTTAATAAGATCTTTGAGTGATTCACTTGCATATTAAAGTTTGAGAAGTGCTGTGCTAAAGGATACCAGAAACTTTTAGTTTCTAAACATTCTGTCTCAACAAGTTTACAGTCCAGTTAGGGAAACTCTCAAACAAATAGAAAAGACAAATGAGATATAAGAATAATCTCATAATTAGAAACATTTATGATGGAGTTGTTTTAACCCTATCCTTGATAATACAGTTGCAGAAAATATTTTAAAATTCCAGAATTCTGGTTGTTATTTACATAAACAAGTTGCTCCCCTGCCCAAGCCTTTGGACACAGAGAAAGTTACAGGTCTTTTCACAGGAGTCTAAAGTAAACTTTCTTCCTGAATTACTTCATTAACATAATAAAAAGTACCTTTCCAAAACAAACCACAGCTATATGTCTATTACGTATAGAGGCGCAGACACGTTTAATTTTTAAAGTGTTTTCATATGTTCCAAAGTAAAAAATCTGTACCATTTGTTAAAATAATTATCATGTATACCACTTGAGTGCTTATGCAAAGGATTTAGTAAGGCAAACATGACATTTCCACAGAAAGAATTAAGCAGACAGAATCTTTTACCAGCTAGGAATTTACCTGCTAGACTGATCAGATGATGGTCGCGGTGGCAGTGGTTCCACTGAAAATAATTCTTCACTGCCTTGCATAGCATCTATGCTAGTACTAGCCAGAGTAAACGGTGCAGTCGGGCGAGCAATCCCCATTCTGACAGGAACAATCAATGATTCTGCTACGTTGCACAATTCTTCTACAGCATAAGGTAGCAGTGCTTGGAATACACGCTTGCATTTTCCAATTGGTTGTGGAATAAAGTTGCTAGAGCAAAAAGGAAAATATAGGAATGTTTTCATATACATAACATCATCAGTATCTCAAAAAAACTGTGAAAAATGATATCAAAGCAAAATCAAAAAGGATGTCTTACTTTTTCTTTTTGGATGAAGCCATTTCCACACTAAGAATGACAAAAACTCTTGCTACTGAACGTAGAAACCTCATTGTCACAGCAATAGCTTCTTCTCTACGTCCAGGTGTATACTTGTTTTGGAGTTCTTTCACTAGTGTACCTAGCAGAGTATCTAAAAGCTTTTAAAAATTGTAATCACTCTATTAATGTCAAAATATTTCACAAGATGTTCAGACATTCATAATATGAAATGTTCTAACAGTTTTCAATATTAACATTGCATAATAAAATCTCAAAACATTTACAAAGTTAATGATTAATTTATTCGGTATACCCACCACTCTGCTTGACATATAGTGGATCCCAAATGCAAGATTTTTTATTTTGTGTTTGTCCCACAGTCCTATATATATCTATTAATACTTAGAAGATAATATCAAATATATTGATATATTTTACTCCCTATAGGGTACTTACTAAAACAGGAAAGTACATTTAAATATTTATGTTAATAAATTCATAATCCTATCTCTTGCTGAACCATTATTATTTGCTAGTCTCTTTTCTATGCATGGTTTATCATATATACAGTTATTAATTACAGAGAATACCCAATTTCATGGTCTGTTTTTTTTAAATGTTGCTCACAATAACCTTTATTTTTATATTGATTATATTGTAGTAAATGGTGGGCTGTAATTTGATTCAACAGTCCACTATTATTGGGTACATAAAGTACTTCTATTTTTTAATTTTTCATTATTCTGGGACATGATTTTATCTTTCTAATATTGTAAATTATTTCTCTATGACACGTTCTTAGGAAACTGGTATTTTTATGGTACTTAACACTGCTAAGTTGTTTTCCAAAGAGAGGAACAAATGTAATGTCATGATATCAGTGTCTGAGTATGTTCTTTTTACCATAACCTCACCAGCACTGGGTCTTATGGTTTAAATTCTTTTTAATTTCGCAGCAAAAAAATGTACTTGAAACACATGCTTTTCATGTACTTGTAATAAACATTCAAAGAACTTACCAAAATATCTGCTGTACACTTGACTATAAGGCAATGAGTGAAACAGTCCAGCCGAATTGTGCCACTTTGTTGATTGAGGTATACTTGTTCTTCTGGCAAAAGATGGCCTATCCTACTGCTGGCACTAAGACTTGAGGGGAGAGGAAAGACAGAATACACTGTAAAAAGCCTACACTAACACAGGAAATACATAAATCTAAAAATGTTTTGATGACTACATACGGGTCTTTATTCTCCTGTGACCCAAACATAATCATAGATTTCAAGGCATTCCAGTCCTGCAGGACACGCTCCAATGCAAGCTGGGCAAATCTTGGAGGCTCTAAATCATGATCGGGCATATCTGAATCTAAAATGAAAAAGAAACGGTGAGTAAGACATAAATAAAGCACACCGCTTTTCGTAAGTGTCATAAATGTCGAGTTTACTCACCTTCAGGACTGGCTGTCTTTCGGTTACGATCCTCCCTGATTCGAGGTGGCCTATACTGGCAATGCTCCACTGTCTGCCTTGCAACTGTCTGTACTAAAAACAGTAAGAGGTGCTCTCCCCTGCAAAACAGAAGGCTGCTGTGAGCAGGGGGAAAGGCTACTCAAAAGTGCTGTGCTCTTTCAATTTAACTTATTTTACATCCTCAAAATCCTACTTGCCTGCTATTTGGCAGAGTGACCAAATTAGTAGCAGTGAGCAGGCGATAAAGTAGATCAAGACGAGCAGATTTCTGTCCAGCAATTAAAGTTTTACATTTACATTTCTCCCAACAATCACAATAGGCTGTTGGTGACGTTCGTTTGAGTCTATAAAGAATTCATACATAAGTACAAAAACTGAAATTTCAAAAATATACAAAGGTTTATATATTGACATTACGGAGGCATAATTCATTGAAACCAAATAGAATACTTGTTAATTACTAAGTGCAAAATTAATTATTAAAGCTCACATAACAAGGATTACTTAGTGATATGAAGTCTATAGAGCAACATAAAATTCCTGTGAGAAGAGGTACCCTGTAATGACTTGGGTATAGTCACATCTGGAACGTCTTTCCTAATTCCCCACAGCCCGAGTCCAGTTCAAGTGGGTCTTCCTACATACATTTAAAAAACCCTGTAACCCTTAAAGGGGCAGATATTTCTTGCTTATGTCCTCTGTCAGGACAGAGACTGTCTTATTCACCATGATGCTAGCATCTAGTGTAGTAAGTATACTTAGTAAACAATTAATAGTATACAGATTACCACATTTTTAGATGCTTAAAATAAGACAAAAATGAGACAATTCTTTTAATAAAAAATGATAAATAAGCATCAATGTAATATCTATTAAAATTTTCACATATCTTATACATTTAATAATTGCTTATTTTAAGGTAGAATAGATAGTTTTTATAAGCCAATTCTCTATTACTTATAATATCTACACATCTGTAGCCATTTATAGATGTCCCTATTGATAATCCTGAGGCACTATAGATATTAATACCAGGGTATTTTACTGCTTCTTAGGTCTGTAAAAACTAATAAAGCTAACTGTGGTAACTCTATTGCTAAATGAAAGATCAGTGAATTTAATTCAAAGAAGTAGACCAGCCTGAGCAAGAGCGAGACCCCATCTTTACTAAAAAAAATAGAAAGAAACAAGCTAGACAACTAAAAAAATATATATATAAAAAATCAGCTGGGCATGGTGGTGCATGCCTGTAGTTCCAGCTACCCGGGTGGCTGAGGCAGTAGGATTGCTTGAGCCCAGGAGTTTGAGGTTGCTGTGAGCTAGGCCAATGCCACGGCACTCTAGCCCAGGCAACAGAGAAAGACTCTGTCTTAAAAAAAAAAAAAAAAAAAAGGTTCCTTATGAGAAAATCACATTTTTCTAAATATAGCTGCACTTAAGGTCTTTTGTTAAGTGGCTTATTCTTGTTACTAGTCTGTAAGGATTGTATTTGGTCTGCAATCCAAAAATTCAAAGTCTCTACAGAGGAGGTAGATTTCAACATAAAGGTCACATTAGGAATGAGTAGTGACAAAATCAGAAACATGTTTCAGGAGAGGGAATTAGGAGGCTGGGCCAATGTCATTGCTTGTTGAAGACTGAGTTTCTACATCTGTAAAGTGAAATTAGAAAATATGATCTCCAATATTGAGTCTATAATTGAGCTATCCAAATGGTAGGTATTAGTCACATGGAGCTACTTAAATTTAAGTTTAAATTCATTAAAACTAAATCAAATTAAAAATTCAGTTTCTCAGTTGCATTTTCCACATTTCAAGTGTTCTGCAGCCATCTGTGGCTAGTGGCTACTGTACTGCATAGTACAGATACAGACCATTTCCATCACTGCAGAAAGTTCCACTCAACAGCGCTGGTCCGTAAGTGCAGTCTCAATATTGTTGCAATAGTCAGAACATATTAAGATGCTTCCAGAAATCATCACGTAATAATTTTCCACTTAATTGCATTACACACGATTTCTAGAATACATTTGCATCTCATCTGGCCCAATGGACCAGGAGTAAACTGCAGCTAGGTGGCCCTATTGCAATCCAATAATCTCCAGGTAATGGAAAGACATTATATTCTAGACCCCTCCCACGTTCCTTCCCTCCCTGACCATCTTCCTTCTTTTCCCACATTTTCTTGAGTGTCAAGTCCTGAGTCGGGTACTGGGTAGATAGACAACAGTGACTGAACCTGTCTATTTGGTAAGAAACCTGACAGCAGGCCATCAAGGTGCTGTGGAATCTACAGGAGGAGCACATGACCGTCAGCAGAAAGGAAGGGGAGCTTCAGAGGGGAGAGGGGGTTACCTTCTGGCAAGGTAAAGGTAAAGGAAAAATCAGAGGGGAATGATGGGCATTAGCTAAAATGGTTTCCAGGAGTAAATATTATGGTTTGCCTTAATTATAACTTTATTAAAATGCAACAGTTGCCAAAAGAAAAGCGATTTGAGCAAAATTAACAACAAATAGCTCTGAAAATTAATGGGGTTACATGAGGTACCTAGAGTGGTCAAATTCATAGAGACAAAGTAGAACAATGGGTGTCAGGCGCTGGGAGGTGGGGGAACGGGGAGTGGGTGTTTAATGAGTGTGGAGTTTCAGTTTGGGATAATGAAAAAGTTCTGGAAATCGATAGGGGTAATGGTTGCACAACAGTGTGTGTGTACTTAGTACCACTGAACTGTTGTGTGCTTGAAAATGGTTAAAATGGAAAATTTTTTATGTCTATTTTTCCATAATAAAAACATTTTTTTAAGTCTAAAAAAAATGAATAGGGTCACAAACCTCTCTGTGGTGTGTGCCATCGGCAAAGGCGCTGTCAGCACGTGAGACTGGCCTTCTTCATCCACTCTGCCTCACCCTGTCTTTTTAGTTGCTTCCTCCTTTGTACTAACAGCACAGAGAGTTGATTCTGCTACGACAGCCCCACACCCCCCACAACTGCACTTCTCAAGACTATCCCATTTCAATAAGTGTTGCATGTCCAATCTACTAGTTTCTCATCCCCAAAAGTTTTGGAGTCATCTTTGACTCTTCACTTTTTCTTATACCCCACATCTACTCCATCAGCAAATCCTATTGTCTCTGCCTTCAAAATAGATCGGGAATTATATCACTTTTTACGATTCCTATAATACCTTTGTGGTGCAGTCCCCCATCACGTCCTGCCTAGAGCAGAACCAGGGCCTTCCAGTGGGCCTGTCCCACAGTCACCCTGTCACCATCAATTGTCCACCCAGCAGCCAGCGCGATATTTTTAAACCTTCGGTCAGATCATCTCCTGCCTCTGCTCCAAACTCCCCGAGAGCCTCCCAGCTCACAAAGGTAAAGTTCAAGGTCCTCATGATGGCTCAGCAGTCCCTATGTGATCTGCTCCAAGTGACTCTTCTCTTTCCATTCCCTCTTGTCTACTCACACTGCTCCAGACACACTGGCCTTCTTGCTACTTCAGGAATGTTCCGGGCACACTCCCTCTTCCTAGACCACTACAGCCTAGAAAGCCTCATGGATCACTCCCTTCCTTACGCAGGTGTCTGCCCAAACGTCCCCAAACACAGAGGCTTTGTCTGTCCTCATTGCACTTACCACCATTCGATGTGCCATGTATTTCCTCCTTGTTTGCTAGAATATAAACTCCATGAGAGCATGGATTTTATTTTATTTCCCACCATAGCCCAGTTTCTTGATCAGAGTCTGACCCATGCTTGACACTCAGTTCAAGAAATGGCCTCCTCAATCCCCATACCTTATTCTCTTCGTCTTTCCCAAATGTAACCCACTCTCTGGATGTCTAACACCATAGATTAGTTCTGTCTGATTTTGAACTTTATGTAAGTAGAACCATACAGTAGTCCTCTCTGTATTCTTTTATAGAAGAGTGTGGCGCACACCACAGAGAGGTTTGTGACCCTATTCATTTTTTTTAGACTTAAAAAAATGATTTTATTATGGAAAAATAGACATAACAAAATTTGCCATTTTAACCATTTTCAAGCATGCAGCAGTTCAGTGGCACTAAGTACCCATCCATTGTTATGCAACCATTACCCCTATTGATTTCCAGAACTTTTTCATTATCTCAAACTGAAACTCCACACTCATTATCCCAAACTGAAACTCCACACTCCTCTCTCTATAGTATTTTTTTATTCAACATCAGGTTTTTAGCTTCAGTGTGTACACACAGACACACACACACACACACACACACACTTCTCTGTTTATTGTTATTGTTAATATTTTTAATAGAGACTGGGTCTCACTATGTTGCCCAGGCTGGTCTAAACTCTTGGCCTCAAGCAATCCTCCAGGCTTAGCCTCTCAAAATACTGGGATTACAGATATGAGCCACCATGCCTGGCCTATTTCTCTGTTTATTAAATCTCTCTTTAGTTTTATGTAATCAGCTTTAGACCCATCATTTTTTTTAAATTTTCAATTGTATTTTTAATTTTTAATATTGTTATTATTATTATTCTTATTTTGAGACAGGGTCTTCTGTCACCCAGGCTGGAGTGTAGTAGCAGGAGTCATAGCTTGCTGCAGCCTCCAACTCCTGGGCTCAAGCAATCCTCCTGCCTCAGCCTCCTAAGTAGCTGAGACTACAGGTGTGAGCCACCACACCTGGCTAATTTTTTTTACTTTTTGTAGAGATGGAGTCTTGCTATGTTTCCCAGGATAGTCTCGAACTCCTGGCCTCCTTCAAGCCTCCTGTGTTGGTCTCCCAAAGTACTGGAATTACAGGTGTGAGGCACCACACTCAGCCTATTTTTTTATTTTTAGAATTTTCATTTGATTCTTTTTTTATGTTTCTAGCTGTCTCAAAATTCTCCATCCTGTCATTTTAATTTTTTGAATCTATTAGTCATAGTTCATTCTGATTACTTCCATATTCCTTATAAGTTCATTTTTATTGTATACTTCTCTTGGTTTTCTGTCAAGCATTGCCTTCTTGCATGCTTGGTTTTATTTTGTAAGTTCTTTTGAGACAGAGTCTCACTCTGTTGCCTGGGCTAGAGTGCCGTGGCATCAGCCTAGTTCACAGCAACCTCAAACTCCTGGGTTCAAGCCATCCTCCTGTCTCAGCCTGCCATGTAGCTGGGACTACAGGTGTGTGCCACCATGCCCAGCTAATTTTTTCTATTTTTAGTAGAGACAGGGGTCTCACTCTTGCTCAGGCTGATCTCAAACTCCTGGCCTCAACTGATCCTCCTGCCTCGGCCTCCCAGAGTGCTAGGATTACAGGCGTGAGCCACCGTGTCCAGCCCATTTTGTAAGTTCTATTTCACCCTTCTGGTTATTTTTTATCAAGTGCCAGACATTGTTTATGAAAAAAACGTAGAGATGATTCGAGTCTCTAGATGATGGTATCTTCCTCCAGTGAAAATTTATGTTTAATTCTGGCATAGAGGTAGGCTAGGGGTAGATGATATTAATCTATTTTTTTCAGCTAATTGGAAGCTAGACTTCGTTTTTTGTGAGTTAGTCTATTTCTAATTCACCCTTACTCTAGGATGTAGTGCTTTGTAGTCCCAATCAAAAGGCTGGACTGTTTGCCAGAATTTCTCTTCCATAGAGGGCACTGAAATCCAAACTTTGCCCACCTGGCCCTGTCAAAGTGCCAAACCTCTGGTTTGATCCTTTGCCACTGAATTGTCTTCCAAATTAGCAATTGTCTCAAGGAGAAACGCAGTCCCCAATGCCAGATTCACCTCTCTTAGCTTCCCTCTCTCTCCTCTGGATCTTGGCTCTACAAATTGCCTTGCTAGTTCTCTGTTACCTTCAAGCATAAGGAGATTTTTTCCTCTTTATTAATGATCTTGTCTAGCTTTTCTAGTCATTCCTAATGGCAGGATTGTCCTGAAATAACCTATTCAGCCATTGGCAGAGGCAGAATTCTACATATACTCTAATGAAAAATATTATTATAATATAGATACTTTCCTTTAACTCACTTTTCTCACTTACCTATATGTAAATCATAAACATCTTTTTTATTTTTTATTTTTTTAGAGACAGGGCCTCACTCTGTTGCCCAGGCTGGAGTGCAGTGGTGTGATCACAGCTCACTGTAATCTCCGACTCCTGGGCTCAATTGATCCTCCTGCTTTAACCTCCCAAAGTGCTGGGATCATAGGCATGAGCCACCATGGCTAGCCATAAACATCTTTACTAAGTATGTCAATATTAATTTGCACAATGATTTTAAATTGCTACATAGAATTTATTCCATTCTGCGAATGCATCATAATTTTTAGCCACTCTTATAATTGGATATTTCAAGTTGTTTCTATTTTTTCCCTCTTATAAACAGCGATATCATCTCATCTTCATATATACATTAATTATACCCTAAGTAGAATATCTCGAAATAAAAATATATCAAAAAGTATGAATATTTGAAGGCTTTTATTGTATTACTAAAGGTTCCTCTAGGAAAATCATACCAATTTCCATTTCTACCGGTGGTATGTAAGTGCCAGATTCCTTATGTTTTTAAGCATTTTCTAAATAATAGAATTTTAATTTTTAAATTTGCCTGTGTCTGACTTATAAATAAACAAGCATTCACTAAATGATTCTTCTGTATCCTCATAGTAAGAACACTCTTGGGATCACAAGGAAAGAAACTAAACTTGATTCCTGACCTTACAGAGCTCAAAATTCCTCATAGATATTCTTCTATGACTTCCTTTTCATGATGAAGGTCCATTGGTCACATTACCGGAAGGCCTGAATCCTCCGTACAGAGGTGTGCCTCATATTCTCACTGGTTATATATGTATTTTGGACCCTGTCTTTATCTTTAACTATAATTATGTGTTATGGACTTACTTATAGCCCATAGTCTGGGATGACTCCTTGATCTCTTTCTGTTAACTTTACATATCCATGTAGTATGGCTGTAACTTCCTTTTCCTCTGTCAGGTACCTCCCTAAGCTTGTCTGAACTCTATTCAATGCTTTTGATCACTCACCCAAGATCACTTACCAAGATCACTCACAGAGGTCAGGTGTCAACAGACTATGGCCCCTAGGTACAAATTTGGCCTGTCACCTGTTTGTATAAATAAGATTTCATTGGAACGCAGCCATTCTTATTTGTATATCGGTTGTCTATGGCTGCTTTGGTGATAAAACTATGGAATTAAGTAACTGCAGCCGAGACCATATGGTCCACAAAACCTAAAGAACTATGGCATGGTAGCTCAAACCCGTAATCCCAGCATTTTGGGAGGCCAAGGTGGGAGGACTACTTGAGGCCAGGAGTTCAAAACCAGCCTGAGCAACACAGCAAGACCCCATTTCTACAAAGAATAGAAAAATTAGCCAAGTGTGGTGGCGTGCACCTGTAGTCCCAGCTACTCAGGAGGCTGAGGCGAGAGGATCGTTTGAGCCCAGGAGTATGAGGCCCCAGTGAGCTGTGATTACGCCCCTGCACTCTAGCCTAGGCAACAGAGTGAGATCGTGTCTCTAAAGAAAAAGATAAAATAAAATATTAATTTTCTGGCCCTTTACGGAAAAAGCTTTCCTTAAAGTTTTCCCCACTGCTAGAATAAGCGGCTGCACAGAGCAAACCTCCAACTGCCCCACTCCAGTGGGCACAGGGCTCTTGTCCGTTCAGTATCGTTTTATTGAGGGTACGTCCCTCCACCTCCCAAAGAAGCTACCCTGCGTTCTTGGGTTCAGATGAGATTATTCTGCCTTATGCCACTACCGCAGGCCAGAGTCCTCCCTGAGACTTTTGGCAGATCTATCATGAAAGACTCCTACCTTTAAATGTGGGTTCTCCTATGACTCTTAGTGGTAGATAAAGAAGTAAAAATAAAAACAAAAAAATAAAATAGAAAAAAAAATCTGGGCTCTCTACCTGTTAGGATGATGAAGGCCTCGGGCGGAAAGAGCCCACCTGACAGTTGATGCAAGCAGAGGCCAGTGAGTCAAAATCGTGAGCCCCACGGTCTTGATTACTTTGTTTGAATCCCTACATCAAGTTGTCAGAAGCTAGCTTCACCTCTTGCAATTTTAATCTTAAAATACAACTCTGGCTGATTTATAAATACTGGATTTCCCAGTTACACAAGACAGTAAATTACTCTTTCTGCCTAAGCTAGTTTTGACAGGGTTTCTGTCCTGCGAAACCAAAAGAGTCCAGACAAGCATAAAACTGGGACCAGGAATGGAAGGTGCCAGAGGAAAACTGACTGGGTAACTGGCATGGGTGAGGCTGAGGGGAGACAGCAGGAATAGCTGTGTCTGGGAAGCTGATGAACCTTGATCCAATGAGCCTCGACCGGAAGCTGTCCTAATCGCTGCCTCTTGTGCCTTAGGCCCCAGGTCACCTACAGACTTTGGACTCAGTAGGTGCAGAAGTTGAAATGTTATAACAGTGCTTCCCCATCTGCAGAAAGAGGCACAGTATTTGTAAGGCACTACCGATCTAAATAGACGAGGGTGCTCCCTGCCTGAGGCAATTGGCCTGGGGCTCAGGCCCTGCCCTGAACTAAGGGTGTAGACATCTGCCATATGCGGGGCCACAGTTCACTGTTCAGGAAGCTCTTAGTCTGAAAAGGCTGGGCCAAGTGTGTGGGTTACTTTTGTGGCGTTTAGTAAGTTGCAAGAAACAGCTTCTGCCAATTTGGCCCATCAGGAAGCCATGCAGTCTTGGATGAAAGCCATGGAGTCTTGCTGAGGAAAGACCTTCCAGCCAGTGCCAACCACCCAAAATTGGAAGAAGTGTGTTTCTTGCAGAATGCAAACGCTGTATTAACCCTCCCAAGTTGAATGTAAGTGAGAGCAAGTCAGAGAGGTGGGTGAGCACCTGGGAAGGAAGCCTGAGACCAGGCTGGCTGGCTGGGCACGCAACGCGTGCAGTTGCTTGTGTCCCTGTACTTGGAAAGCCCTGTGCTTGGTTTCAAGGGCACGGGCTCTGCTCATGCTGGTCTTGAAATGGTTAATGTGTTTTGAACAAGGGCGCTGCATTTTCATTGTGCGCTGGGGGCTTGCCAAATTAGGCAGGTCCTGCCTGGGACTCTGGAGAAGTTAGAGAACTGAATGGCTCTGATTCTCCAGGCTCCTTCCTCCTGCAGAGCACTCATTCCTGACAGAGTAATAGTTTCGCCCATCGGCAGTCATGGGGTACATCCGGGGGCCATGGGGCAGATTAACCCTGCCTACCACTCCGATCCATTCATTCAGAGGCAGAGAACTACGATGAAAGAATAAAACCTAAGTCCTAAGGGGCACAGGGTTGAGGCTTTCAGTGATGAGGTTTAGATTCAAGAACCTATTCTCTGGCAGGGCGAGGTGGCTCACGTGTGTAATCCTAGCACTCTGGGAGGTCAAGGCAGGTGGATCACTCAAGGTCAGGAGTTCGAGACCAGCCTGAGCGAAAGTGGAACCCCGTCTCTACTAAAAAAATAGAAAGAAATAATCTGGACAACTAAAAATATATATATACATAAAATTAGCCGGGCATGGTGGCACATGCCTGTATTCCCAGCTACTTGGGAGCCTGAGGCAGTAGGGTTGCTTGAGCCCAGGAGTTTGAGGTTGCTGTGAGCTAGGCTGATGCCATAGCACTTTAGCCTGGGCAACAGAGCCAGACTCTGTCTCAAAAAAAAAAAAAAAAAGAACCTATTCTCAACTGGCTTATTGCTTTGGTTTCTACTCAGTTTACAAAGGAGTTTTATTAGAGGGCAATCACAGACTTGTGATTGTTTAATCTCTAAAATCTGTGGTTCCCAAACTGTGCCCCACAGTGCCGTTGGGTACTGCAGAGAATTCACAGAGGTATCATATGGTATTTCACATTTTCTAGGAAATAAAGCAGGACTAAACATCTGTCAGACACATGCTGACAGGTAGTTCAGATCATGCTATGTTCTTTTCAACGATGTCATATTATATGCAAGCATTTGCTTATATGTTTGGAAGTTGCTGTGATACAAAACACACATAAAAAATGTGGAACAAGAAATGAAGGTGGCGGTGTCCAATTTGATTCTAATGTTGGGACGTTGTGTAGTGTCCAATAGGGACATGTGTCCCATTAGTAATTATGATAATAATGAAATTAAAAGATTATTTTTAAATTTACAGTATTATTTCTTCAAATAGCTACTAAGTTATTAAGACAGAAGTGCATGTTGTTTGGACGTACCATTTCTTTTGGCCCAGACATGCTATGACAATATTACTGAGGTACTAAGGGTGCTATGAAGGAGAAAGTTTGGGACCTCTGCACTAAGGACCCCAAATCTTCACCAAAGGCAGTGGACTGGTCATTCTGCCCCAGGCTCCTCTCCAAGGTGGCCATGGGAAACCAGAGAAAAGGGAGAATCTCCCAAAGATCAGAGCCCAATGCAGCCCGGCGGCTGACTCAGGCACCCCCCACCCAACTTTCCAGAAAGGTATCCTGTGTATTATGAACTGATGGTGACGCCTGCTCTGTCCCTTTCTCTTCCTTTCAAATGAGAGGTTTTTTTTTAGGCTGTTTGTAAACATTTTTCCCTCCATAATATAACACATGAAGGGTGATTACTTTTACCTTTTAGATGTAGACAGCTTAGTGTTGTATGAAAGGAGAGAACGTTAGATGTAGACAGCTGGCCTGTGAAAAGCCACATCTAGACTTGACAAAGAGGAATGCCTATTGTCCAGGGCCCCTGGATTTGGAAACGGATGAGCTGAGCAGCAAGCACTTGGGCATGGACTAGCACCATGGATACCTTGCTTTGGGGAAGAGGTGAGAACATGAGTGGTTACTCATGAATAGGCCATATTATGTGGGGGAAGGTACACAAAAGAAGTCATACATATGGAAAAAGCACACATGTGCTGGGCAGCCTACTTTGGAATATTTCAGATAGTTTCGCTGGAGAGCTGCCCCTCCCCCATTCCATCATGCCACACCATTTGCATTGGACCCTCCATCACCCTATCTTCTTGCCCTCTGGTCCCAAGAATAGACATGCACAAAGTTGAGTTCCTTCACTAGATTTCGTATATGGGCAGAAGTCACTCTCTTCTCTCTGGGATTGCAAAGACCACACAGAGCTGCTCTTGACACCACACCAGATGAGGATGAAGCCAAGTAGAGGTTAGAAGAGGTGAGGGGCAGAGGAAGACAGAGTTCTGATTTTATCATTGAACCTGTTTTGGATTGATCCAAGCTTGATTTAGCCAAGCATATATTTCTGTTATTGAGCTAAAATTTCCCTTTTATGCTTACGGAGGTTCGAGCTGGGTTTTTGTCATTTGTTATTCAGAGAGTTCTGACTAATAGATCTCTAACCTGGTTTCTTTAGGAAACCAAATAAAAAATGGAGTGGAACAAGACTACAAGACTATATGTTCATTCTTTTTGCAGGTGAAGCCTTGAAGATAGGGTAGTGTTTAGGTTAACATTGTCATGAGAATTTCAAGCTTGCTTAAGTTTTGTGCATTCTGGAACTAATGTCTGCAACTCATAGGCATATTTTACCTTTGTGTGGTTACGCAATGTTTTTAAGCACATAATTCTCTGGATCTGCTTCAAGCGAAAATTAAAATCATTTTCTACAATTTGTCTTCCTTGTCAGAAAACAGGGCCAAGAGTTTTTAAAAACTGGGGCTGCAGTTCCGTGACTATAGGCTGGATGACATCACCCTTCTGGGGATGATTTCACGTGTGCCCTTTCTAGATGCGTCTGAAAGCAAATCCAGCCTCAGGAGGGAGGGAAATCCACACACACACACAGCGCTTGATGAGTCTTTGTACACTGAAGCCTTTATAAGCTGATTGGCAGGGTCAAGTGGCCACTGTTCAGAGGGCGACAAGCCCTGTTAATTGGCTCGTTGCCAAGCAAAATTGCACATGAGAATTTTTCTAGTCAGCCTGTTGAAGTGAGCCCTTCTAAACAGCTTGAAGTTCCCTAGTGTGAGCCCTTAGAACTGCCATGTAGGGAATGATCAACAAAAGCCCCCTGGCCCATTGGAGACTCAGCCCCCAGCCATCCCAGTAAATTGCACCTCTAAGTACAGTGAGACACAGGGGAGGAGGCGGCAGTGGGGAGAAAGGCAGATCGTATTTAAACAACCTTTTGTCAGAAATGACTATTTATTTATAGGCCTGCAAAATATGCTGAACTCCGTCCTGACAGATTTTGTCATGTATTCCACATGATTTCTTCTAATTAGGAATATTTTATCAAGAAACACGGATGAGTTCCTGTTTCTGCTCCAAGCTGTCCAGTGACTAGAGGCTTGTCATGCTGGAGTTTCTTTGAAGAGAAACTTTAGGGGCTTTGCCCAAGGAAATATGAAGCAATGCCTACTAGCAGAAATGTGAAATATGAAGTGTGTAGAAAGGTCCATAGGCCTGGGGAGAGGAGAAAGGAAGATTTCATTCCTGCAGCTGAGCCTGGAAGACCCAGTTAAAGGGAGCTGCCCAGAAACTCACATGCAGTGAAGGGGTTGTGCTATGGGCTGATTGTGTCTCCTCCCCCCTACCCCCAATTCATGGTGCGGTCCTAACCCCCAGTACCTCAGAATGTGACTGTATTTGGAGACAGGGACTTTAAAAGAGGCAATTAAGTGAAAATGAAGTCACTAGGGTGAGCTGTAATCCAATATGGCTGGGGTCCTCATAAAAAGAGGAGATTAGGGCACAGAAACACATGAAGACTGTATGAACACACAGGGAGAAGACAGCCATCTACATGCCAAGGAGAGAGGCCTCCGAAGAAACCAACCCCGTTGCCTTGATCTCAGACTTCCAGCTTCCAGAACTGTGAGGCAATAAATTTCTGTTGTTTCAGCCACCTGGTTAGTGGTTCTTTTGTTATGATAGCCCTAGCAAACTAATGCAGGGTACAACCAAAAACGAACTTAGAGTGATGTCCCCATGAGAGCCTGCCCTTTGAGCTTCGCATCCACAGAAGTAAACTTTGCAGCATTTCTCCATGTAGCTGGAATATTTTTCTAGGGCTTTAGCATACATTGTCTTGCCGTTGTGTCATCCAGCAATGACTAGACATTCTTCTTTATACTGATCTTAATAATTTGTCTTCCCCTACTAAACACGTGTAGAAATTTGTCAAGCCTTCTGTTAGTTACTTATCCAAGCTACTTCTATTTCTCTCTTTAAAGTTCACTATGTAAGTCCCTTTCTTTAATCTGTGAATTTAAATTGCTAATGTGCTACTTGTCTAGCTGTTCTTTATAAAGTGGCATTTGGGGGTGTTTATCTTTTCAACTCAGAATGAGAAGTGAAGGGATTGATTGTTGAATTCTTGTTTTATGCTGCACTCTAAGCTCTGCTGAGACTGCGTACGAACTGGCTTAAGGGAAGTCAATACACTGGGGCTCTATGTTTGGAGGGGCTCTATATAAGGAAATGGAAATGTCCTTTGTGGTCCAGAATATACGTCAGAGCACAATTCATTGCCCAATTCACGTCCTTAAGTGAACACAATAGACAAAGAGGACCACGGGATGAAAATAATTCAATGGGCTACTGAGTATCTCCATGGAGACCAGAAAATGCATAATCTCTATGGAGACCCTCAAAATCTCTCCTTCTGGAATTACAGTTGTATATGACCTGCTGTAATTATATTTTGGGGGTGGAGGAAAAGTGACAAGAGGGAGAAGGTGAGAGGATGAGACTTTTCTTTCCTTGGTGGAAATGATAGCTATTGTCATGCTAAGTTTTATTAATTATGGTATCGTAAACTTCAGTTCAGATTCTGGGAGACCAGGTTCCTAGGATGGGATAAGAAGCACCTGCGGATCTAGTGTTTATACGCCCAAAAATGAACGGATGTCTGACATGCAGTTGGTATGCAAAAAACATGTGAATGAATGAGTGAATAGAAATGATGAGCAATTGGGCAGGATCTGAACCTGGCTCAGGCCCTGTCAATCATTTCTGCTCTGCCCCTGGGGAATACTGGGTAATGCCTGCATAGGAGCCAGCAGAACCAGTAACTCCTGTGTTGCTTCTTTCTTCTCCTTCCATTAGAGTGGTGCTCAATGGCAGGAATATGGTCAAAGAAGGAAATGAAGGTCATTCGTGGCGAGGAGATAAATGGGTATAGGGAAACAGACCAGCTAACAGATGCCAGTCATTGTGTCCAGATAAGTTATATCCTGCCATCCTGCCATAACTTACAAGTTCCTAGCCTCACTAACCTTGGGATACAAACTGGGATTCTGATTATTTTTTTATGCCCAGAATATTGTGGTCTATAGTCCCCTATTCCCTGTGGCTTATTTGTTGGAAATTAGCCCACTGTAAAGTGATTTCTCTGAGCGTTTCCTATGGAAATGCCTCAGATCAGCACCCAAACACCTCTGCCCATTTGTCCTATTTCTTCCTCCTTATCCTGCTGCCATGTTATTGCCCAGACCCTGCTGACCCTAGGAGATTACCTCTTAGTATGATGGTCTCCACTGACTTTGATCAGTAACTGAAGAAAATCATATTTAATTCCAGGAATTGCAACTCCTAAATCTTAGTATATATACTTCTAGGGTTTTCTGCATTTACACATACACACATAAAGTTATAAACACTTATGTGCCGTGTAACAATGTTTCAGTCAACAATGAACTGAATATATGATGGTATCCCCTAAGATCGGAATACTATTTCTATATGTAGATACAAAAATACTTACCATTGTGTCGCAACTGCCTACAATATTCAGTACAGTCACATGCTGTACAGGTTTGTAGCCTAGGAGCAATAGGCTATACAGCCTAGATGTGTGGTCGGCTATACCAACTCAGTTTGTGTCAATACATTCTATGTGTTCACACAAGACAAAATTGC
>CAUYSK010015326.1:0-15541 GCA_963575035.1 Avahi laniger | reverse complement strand
TGGATCAAATGGTAGTTCTACTTTTAGCTCTTTGAGGTATCTCCATATTGCTTTCCAATAAAAGTTTTAAAACAGGAAAGTATTAATAAAATAATAAAGCTTAGAAGAAACATTTTAATCTCATTTTTGTAGTTGACACAGGCAGTCTTTCCTTTCTTCACCTTTTCATTATTGCTGCTCTTAAATTGGTTGTCTCACACCATAGGACTTTGTTAATATCCAGTGGTCAATCAGGTACCTCATTTGGAACAGGTTTTAGAAAAAGAAATATTTTTTTCTATTTGCTATAGCCAATTTTATGTCACCAAGAGGCACACTCATTAAAATTCCTTTATTTTAGGAGTCAGATCTCAGAAAGTGTTAGGTTAGTGAAGTTCTGATTATTATCTAAAGTTGCATCATTAATAAAAAAGTTCAGGCAAAAATAATTTGCCCAAACTGTGAACAGAATAGAAGAGTAAGAAAGGGAAGGAAAACTGGCACATCCATAATGAACAAAAGAAGAAATGATTAGGACAGAAGGAATACTAGAAGGAAGAGTCACTCCCAAAAATAATAGTAAATTTCGCATCCTTATTAATATACACTTATATTTTTAACATTCTATTTGAGTAATTCACAATAAAAACTGGTTGGATCTAAAAGTGATACATTTTGTACACTAAACTAATTGATGATACACTGAAGTAATGTTTCAGAAGAGAAAAGAAAGATAAAATGTTCCCAGGGTCAGAATGACAGGGCCAGTCTGCAAGTGTGGTCTGTGCCATTCATAAGCTAGTCTTCACTGTCTGTGGAAAGCCACACCCACATACTCAGGATAACATCTGATTGTGCTATGATCATGCAGATCCACTATTTAGTACAGAAATGTGTGTGTCTTTCTATAGTCTTGTATTTAGGTCAAAATTTGCAAATTAAAAAGTGAATTGCTCCACTGCGAGAATTATAGGCAAGGGGACAATTGAAAATCAACTTGCTTCTGCATATTTCATTATTTATCATAAAAAATAAATTATGACAGGGAAAACTGAAAATGACTGGTTAAGTAAAAATAAGTCATCCCTAGTAAACTTGTTTTTTGTCTTATATAATTGATAAACATAATATTATCAGGATGTCCTGGCTCGTTGTTTCTCTTTCAGAAGAAGGTATAATCATCTTAGAAGATTAAACTTAAAGTTCAGGGTGTAAATGTCATTTTTATAGATACTGAGTTTGTCTCCTGCACTCCCTGCATCTAAACACTAATAAGTCTAAGTCACACTGAATATATATATACATATATCTCAAGCCTAAAAAAGTCTGGGTTAAAGTAGAAGAGAAGGAGGTAGGTTTGGAGATTTTATAAAGCCTGGGATGACAGGTAGAGATGTGTATTATGTATTCAGGTGAGAGTATCCAAGTAAGTAAAGGCCTGAAAGGGAGTAGGGGGTATTTGCAAATGTTACCCTTCACCTCAAATGTCATTAACATACCCAGGTGATACTGTCTTCTGAAATAGCAATCACTGTGTATGCAAGCCATAGCTCATTTAAACCACAAAATCACTATTTTAAGACGTCAATCACAAGTCTTCACATCTAGAAAGTAGCAGCATTCCATTCATTTGAATACTGGATCCAGGAATCTTATGGATTGAGCTCACTTTTAGCATCCTTAGGTAAGCCCTCCTGCTATTTAGGAAGGTGTATCAAACGAGTGACAAGGAATCTCACCAACTATGCAAAAAAAAGAAGAAAAACAATGATCCTCTTCATGCCGTTGTTACCACAGCAACGGCCCTTCACTGGTCCCAAACTTTTCTTTATCACAGAAATCACCCTCTTGCTCTTTGTCTGCTATTGCCATAGAAGGTCTAAGATATTCATAATGAAGGCCACGGTCACCAAGGATCTCAACCATAGGGAGCGAGGGCTAGTGTCACTGTCAGGTTGAGTTCCCCATACACTGGTGCTGTGTGAGAAGGAGCTCCTAGCCATAGGCCTGTGCTGGTGTGAGTATCTGCAGAGCTCTTACACAGCCCTAGCGAGGTCCTAGCACAGGAGAAAGCGAAGAGAGCAAAGCAGGCCCCTTGGGAACATGCTGTGCCCACTAGAGTGACTGGCAAAAGATGCTGATCTTGGAAAGATGAATTAAAGCTTGGTACAAATATCTGGATCCAGGTTCATTTTTAAAAATGAATTGCAGAACACAAAAGGTGGATGAAAAGTCTGACAGTCTTTTTATAACAGGTGGGGTCTATGTCCCCTCTTCTTGAATCTGGAAGGGCTCTGTGACTGCTTGATCAATAGGATATGGGAGAAATGATGGTTTGCTATTACAGTTTCTGGGTCCAAGCATTAAGTGATCAATAGCTTCCATTCCTGTCTCTTGGAATACTATCCCTTGGAACCCAACTGTGAAGATGCCCAAGAAACCTACAGAGAGGTCCACATGTGAAGCAAAGTAGGCCCCTGGCCAGTAGTCCAGCTAAACTGCAGCCATGAGCCAGCACCCAAAGTGGAAGCTATGTGAGGGGCTGTCATGCTAGCAGATCCACCAGCCCTGGTCAAGCTTCCCCAAGCAGAGATACAGTATTAAGTAACCAAATCAAAGATGTAGTGAATTGGCTATCTTGGAAAGAGGAGCAGGGGAACTTATAGCTGCTAAAAGAGGTTCAAAAATCTATGTACACAATAAGCATTGTCCAAAGTTGGAATAAATAAAAATGTAATATTATTATGTGGAGAGGGGTCTTAAAATTATATAATAACAAAAATTTATCCGCATTCTCATAAAGGCTGAAAACTACCACTCTTTGAGAATATATTTTAATTTATATATTTATAAATTTATATGTAAATTTATATAATTTATAATATACAAATATTTATATTTATATATCAAGTACAATATAAAGCACTATAACTACCATTAGGTTATTAAGTATGAAATGTCTGATTTCCTTAAGTCCTAAGTTTGACAGTTAATATCTGTGACATTTCACTTTAACACTTCTTATTTTATTTTTATTGTAAAGATACATCCTTATTCTTTCAAATGCACATTTTGACTTGTGATTATATTTCAAATTTTTTAGAACAATTTTTGTACAACCATAAATAAGTCAAAAATTTATATTATTTTTAAATATGAATTCCATTGTAAAACCAATAGGACACAGACACCTCAAAATACGAACAAAGTGTTTGGAAATGATGTGATTAATGAACACACAGTATATTAAAGGTTTAAAAAGTTCCATTCTGCTGCTTTTAATCTTAAAGATGAGCCATGTGGATGACCTGAGACCAAGGTGGATAATAATAAACCAAAAACTGTAGTGAAAGTGATTTCATCTCAACCTACGCATAAATTAACAACAAGGTTTGACGTTTCTATCCCAACAATATTAGATCATTTAAAACAAATTGACAAGGTAAAGAAACTGGATATGGCTACTACATAAATTAAACAAACATCCAAAGAAAAATCTTCTGGAAGCTTACCTTTCTTTGCTGTCACGACATAAAGGCGAACCATTCCTACAGCTTATTGTTATGCGTGAGAAAAAATAGATTCTCTTTGACAATCACAAGCGTTCAGCACAATGGTTAGATAAAGATGAAGTGTTGAAACACAGTCCAAAGCCGCATATTCATCAAAAAAAAGCTAATGGTGTCTGTTTGGTGGTCCAGTGCTGGTATTATCCCCTACGGCTTCATAAGACCTGGTCAATCGATTGCAGCAGATGGCTACTGCAACCAGCTGGATGAAGTGATGAGGTTGTTTGCGATTAATCAGCTAAGATTTGTCAAAAGAGACAGCCCAATCCTCTTGCAAGACAATGCTCGATCACATGTAGCACAAACAAAGCTGCTGAAACTACAGAGACTAGACTTAGAAACTCTCTGGCATGTACCTTATTCACCAGACCTTGCACCAACTGACTACCACTTCTTCCAGACTTTGGACCATTTCTTACAAGAAAAAATAATCAATTCTCAACAAACTGTGAAAAATGCCTTTCGTGATTTCATCACCACTCGCTCTCCAGGCTTCTTCGCTGCTGGCATAAACAAGCTACTTTTAAGATGACAAAACTATGTCAATAGTTTAGACACATACTTTGATTAATTGTACTGCTTCTTGTTTGAGATATAATAAATTAAACTTTTGATTTGAAATTGGACATTTCGTATTTAATGACATATATGTATATATACACACACACATAGTATTATGATTATCATTATCATCTTATCATCTTCAAATACAAAAAATGTTTGCAATCTAAACTCTGAGAGAAAATAATTATGTTTAGGCTTCCCTTAGCCCTTTTAAGAAAAAAACTACTGGGAACCTAAGAGGTCTCATAGAAAGTCACTAGCACCAAGACTATGAAGGGTTTTGAAGATCAAAGTAACATCTGCAGACTCCACTGACTTCAGAAGTTAAATCAAAACATGAAAGCCTTTTTTACTTTTGAAAACCTCTATTGGGTTTTTTAAGAGAGTATGTGTACAACTTTCTTATTTCTCTGTTTTAATTATTAGATGTATTTGCATAAAAACAGAATCTTTCTTTTTAAGAGTTCATCTGTTCCTGCTGTTTATGCCTCACTTGAAGTCATAATCCAGTATAAGATATATAGCAGCAGGAAGACATAAACTCTTAAAAGACAAAGATCTTGTTTTCATGCAAGTGATTCAAATGTTTTTAAAGTCAAGCATAAGATTGATGGTATGCAAATAACATTGTCGCAACATATTTTTCTGTATATACCAGGATTTTGTTCAAAGTGTTTGCTACAAAGTGCTCAGAGGAAATGATGAACATTTTTTCTAGCAAATGTCAAGATACATTATCAAGAAAATCAGATATAATGGGAATGTGGCAAAGTAGGTCATGTGTCACCTTGTAAAAGGTTCACTTCATGTTTAAACAATACTTGTGAAAGACAAATAATTCAATTGTGTCCTTGGAAAAGTCCCAGACTGGACGTAATGTGCCATTGCATCCGGCTTCTTTTCCAGAAGTAATTTTAGATTTTTGGCTTCCTTCACAATAATATTTTTCAAATACATTGAGAAACTAAAATGGTTATTTCTTACTTTGTATCCATAGGACAATTTCAAGTGTACAGTGTCAAAAATTTATGATGAACAAATTTTAAAGATGAACCTTTCAGTTATAATTTGAAATATTTTCTTGTTTACTTTAAATAGTGAGGTGTTACTAATACCAATTAATACTTTCACATACATGATTTTGCTTGGCTTTTCAAAAATCCTGTGAAGAAAGCAGAGAAGATATTACTTACCCTATGATTGAAAGTGAAAACTAATTAAGAGAAATTAAGTTACTTTCTTGTAAGTCATGTGATTGGATGATGTTGTATCTAGGTCTAGATTTCAGGCATTCTGGCTTTTAGACTCAGTATTTACCCACTGTATTATGTAGTAAAAAAGATCCTTGGAATACCCATAAGAAAAATAAATTAACCAAGTAACAAAATTGTAATAAAAATACATTTTACTATATAAAAGTATTGGAGTCATTAGCCTCAATCAAGGGGAGAAACATTCATTAGAAGTGATTTCATTTGTTCTGAAGATGGTAACAGTTTATGGCTGGGATGGATATTTTAAAATTATGGAACTAATGCCACTTAAATATGTAATATTTTTATTTTGCTTTTAGATGACCAAAAAGGTACTTAAAGATAAAACATTTAGAAAACATTGATCTAGCAAGCAAATTATCATAATAAAAAGGCAAAGGGGGAACCTGACTCTGACTGGCTTGCAAATTGATCCCATCTACTGGAAACATCTGCTTGCCTCCAACCACTGTCTCTCACTAATCGAATAAACATACATAGGGAACTCTTAGGAAACAGGCAAGTAGCCTGGTGAGTTGCATGATTGGTTCCCCAGTTATTTGTCTCTTAAAAAGATAGCCATGGTGACAATCTCATTTCTCTCTCTTCTCTTTCTCTGTCTCTCTCTGTCTCTCTCCCTCTGTCCCTCCCATCTTGAATTTTAGCTTCCTCTAAAGTATGAAATTTAAATACAAATGCTTAAATTTATTATGATACATTTCTACATAATTTAAAAAGTATTATTTGAATAGGCTCCTAATATAGCAAATCAGTGTCAGTCTTTGGTCGGAGTGTGCACAGAGCACAAATTTAATAATTGATAGTTTCCTTTAATATCTAGCTGTCAAATACATAAAAAAATGAAATTTGTTTTCTATGGTTATACAAAGTATAAGAAGAAATGTAAAAGTTAGCTAAGTTATCTTTGTATTCCATCCCTTACTATGAAAAAAAACATGTATGCATCACACAAATAAAAGAAGTTTGAGTGTGTGAATGTATCTGTTATCTACAGCTGAATAACAAATCACCATCCCAAAACTTACTGGTGTAAAACAGTAATGATTTATTATTTCTCATATCTCTGGGTGGTTCTTTTGCTGATCTCATCTGGACTCACTTTTATAGCTGTCTTCAACTGGAAGGTTGACTAGGGGCTGAGCTCAGCTGAGGCAGTTAGTCCCTTCTCTCTGTGTGACCTTCCAGTCTTGAGGCAGTTGTCCAAGCCTCCTCAAAGGGTGACAATAGCATTCCAAAAGGGCCAGCTTCGGTATGCAAACATATATTAAGTTTCTGCTTGTGACATGTTTGCTGAGGTCTCATTGACCAAATAAAGTCACATAACCAAAGCTAGCATCAGTGTGGGAGGGGACCACCACTGCCCAAGGGCATGGCTACTGGGAGGCATGGTTCACTGAGAGTCACTAGTGTAACCATGTGCCATAGTGGGATAAAATTGCTACCTTGAAATAAAACAATTCCTGTGTTTAGACAAAATTATTTGAGAGGAATATAATGAGTTTATGAGTGCTTTTACAGGACATTTTTTAAGTCAGAGAAAATCTCTAATTATACTACTTTGTAACAATATTTATAATCAAAATGAATAGAAAAAGCTTTATAAAGGAAACACAGTGCTTTTATATATTTAGAATGAAAACGTAATTATTATTCAACACTATGTGACTATGTGCCTGTTACTTAATCAGGTAAACTATATGTGTTCTCATTTAATTTAATCTAATGGACAGCACTGAAGAATTATTTGTTAAATTTAGTTGATGTGAAAAATAATTCTGAATGCTCACTTATTAAGTACTGTGCTCAACTATTTCCATTGTTTTGACTAATATTCTGAAGACATAAGCTCTAAATGAAACAAACTGTAGTTTATTGACACATCCATGCTCTTTGCCTCATAAATCAGTTAGGATTGGTTCACTGAAGAGAAACAAAGATCAAGCATAATAGTGGCTTAAACAAGACAGGAGTTAACTCCTTCCTCCTGGAGAAGTCTGCAGATGGGCAGTGCAGCGTTGGGCTGTCCTGCTCGGGGCTTCAGGAACCCAAGGTCCTTCTGGCTTATCTCCCCCATCCCTGCAGTATAGCTTTGGACACATGACACACTTGGAGCAGGGGAAGCCAGGAAACATAGTTCCAGGCTTTTTCCTCAGTGTTTATTCACAGAATCCGTAGCCTCTTACTGTGGAGGAAATGGAGAATGGGTCTCAGGGGATAGTTAGCAACCTTTGCCTCGCCTTATGCGCTGTGGCATGCTCCACCCCTGGGGTCAGAGACACAATCCCTAATGGTACCTCAGAATGGACAGTTGCTCCAAGTGATCCTTAATGACCTCTGAGCTAAGGCCAGCATACCTGGCCTTATTAATCCACATTCCAGCCATTATGTTCCCGAAATGGAGAAAATTGGTGCCTTTATAACTATGGAACTAGCTGCATCTTGAACTGTTATAACAGGCACCGTCACTGTAACTAATTGACATTCACACGAAACGGCAAAAAGACATTATGTGGAAACTTAGTCCGCCAAGCACCGTCTCAGAGGAAGAGACTGCGTTAGGAAAGCCAGGTAGGGGTGAGAAATAAGCTTAGGGGGATGGAGAGAGGCTTAAAAAGGAGAGGGATGCTTTAGATTTATACATTATAAAGTAGAAAGTTTTAAAAAGAAACAAAGGAGGACGTTTTCTAGTAAATTAAAACCAAGAGAAAACATTATTATTCTACCTTTGAGGTAAATGTGGTTCATTGGTTTTTAAATATTCAGTTTACATTGACTCAATTACCACATGATTTATTAACTTTTCTTACCACTTTCCTGTACAACATTTCTGCAGAAATCCCTGAAAACACACACACACACATTTGGTCCTCAGGACTGTAAGCGGGTCTGGCTCAGTGCCAGCATTCTTGGCATCCAGGACACCCCAGTGCCACCAAAAAGAGCAGCTGGCACTGACCCATGTGCTTCCAGGGCCTACCTCAGCAAGGGAAGCCAAAAAATCCTAAAAAGTTAAAATAGATTACCTCTTCGAGAAGTATCTGCCACAAATTACAGTCGTAGCATTTCTCTAATTGATTGTAGCCACTTTCAAACATTTTCGGGGAAATTCGATTTATTCAATATGCTTTATTGGACCAAACTGGTTTAACACGGACACTATTTTATTTACTCAAATTTTCTCCATACTTTCAGGAATACCAAATAGTGGTCTCTGCTAAATAACATCATTTAGCCAGTTAGTGACATAACCAGACCCTGAATAAAAGAAATTTGACTGCTGACTCTACATCCATGCAATGACTGATTCTGAAGAAAATGCTTAGTTTTCACAATAAATCTTAGTTCTTCAGTCAACTACAATGACTGAAACCCCTGTCTATTCCTTCAAAACAGCCCTGCCACACTCACTGCTGTGCTGATTGTTCCAAATTAGAGATCTGCTGCTTCCCTGCAGGCATTCTGTTGGAACATATAGATTTTCTATTGAGCTGCTGGGGCTTTGCTTCAGTTTTGCACAGTAGCCAATTCGAGCAGATTGGAGCAATATACGCAATCCTGCTGCATAGTCAGCGTTGGAATTGTCTTACCAGGATGAATATGATGGGAGAGAAGTTATAACCCCAGTCACACAGAGCGAGCCAGTATGACCTGCCCGAAAGAGTATGTGCTGGAGACCAGGCAGACCTTGCTACTTACCTGGCCATTCTAACTCTCTCTTTCCTCATCTGTAAAACTGGGAGGATAACATCTAACTTCCAAGATTAAACGAAGAGAGATAATGCATGTAAACCTATCATAGTATCTGCCATATAATAATATTTGGTAATTATTATTATAGAAATGAAAGAGCACTGGTTTAGAAAATTTGGAATATTATACATCTTTGACAGTCATATTCAAAACTGGGTCCTGTTAAGGCCTTTAGTGATCCTAATATTATTGTGCTTCTAACATAATTAAAAGTAAAATCAATAACAAACATCAAGATGAGTTTTAGGAAGTTTAACAAATTTTTGACTTTTTTCCATCAGTATTACTTTTATTCTTTTTGGGAAATGTCAGTATTCAACATCTTTTGCCTGAAGCACATTTTTAACTTGACTTTGGATAATCCAGCACTATTTAAAATGTGCTTTAATCACTTTCACTCAAAAATGTCCATTTCTCTCTGATCTTTTTACTAAATATTTCAAAAAGAGCCTGAAAAATTTATTACTAAGAAAAACTGAGATATTGCGTAAATAGAAAACAAAATGTAAATGTCTATATTGAATATATTCGGTATTCCCATTGGGGCCCTGAGGCAAAGATTGAATGTTTATGAAATGAAAATTAAATCAGAATGTGTCTAAAGGCAGAATAACATAGTGTAAAGAGCCAGGGCCTGGAACAGAAGTACCTGTGCAGGTTTTATCCAATCTTTCATTTAAAAAGTATTTACGGAGTATCTGCACTATGCTAGACAATGTAAACTTTATGCAGAACATGACTAATGTACTTCCTGCCTTCATGCAGTCTGTGTGTGGTGAGGAAGGCAGTCAGTATGCACACGATTTTGAGGAGTTACAAAAGAAAATAAAAAGCACTGTGGACTGTGATAGAGCTACCAAAATTAGTAGAAGGAATCAAAAAAGTCTTCCTTGAGGAAGTGTCTTCTAAACTAAGATCTGAATGTTCAGAAAGGCTAAAGTATGGGGGCAAGATTGACAGCCGATGAAGCAGAACAGGAAAGTAGATGTTTATTCTATAGAAGAGTGTTTTATAAAGAAGTGACAAGATCATTCATATTGGAGATCCATTAAGAGCCTCTTGTTGTGGAAGAGGTGTGGTATACACCACGTGACGTCTGTGGAGAAGAAGGATGGAACACCGTGCAGGCTATTTGTAGGCTTCAATTGATGGGTCAATAACTTAGGGCTTGTTGCTTGATTGATCAGGATAGAGAGAACATCAGGTCAAGCGTGTTGCCCAGATCCAAGACTGAGGAGATGAGTGGATGGAGTGTTTACTAACCTAGAAATACAGAAGAATAGAAAGGTTGAGTCTGAAGATAAGTAAGATGCCTTCACAACGTCCAAAAGGAGATGTTTAGGAGGCAGTTAGATATATAGGTTTGGGCCTCTGTTTAGGAGCCTGTTCTGAGAAAAAGACTTAAAAGGGGCTTAGCGGAACTCCTGGCACATAGTCAGCTACATTTATTAGTCATATCATTATGACTGATTATTATCAGCGTATAGAAATGTAACCATTATCATCACAAAAAAAGGCTGAGAGAACTAAAGCCCTTCAGTCATACAGAAAAGGTTATACCCAATGAAAATATAAACATAGTCCACTTTTGTTTTTCTCTCTTCTTTTTAGTAAGGCAAACTCTCACATCCTTCTGCCTCAGGAGAAGCTTCAGTGCTGACCGGCCCATGCTCACACGGTACAGTGGATTCCAAGTCAAGGCTCACATTCATTGTTTAACTTCTAATAATGTTCTTTTCTCTGCCACATCTAATTACTTTTCCAGGTTTGCCAGATCAAGCTTTAGCTTAACTAAATCTCTTTCACTGATGACAGCCACAGAATGGCAAAACTAAACAAAACAAAATATAAAACCCTAATCACCTGAAGAGAACAAAAATCAAGTAAAATATGTGTAAACACTTCAAAAGGTTGGTTAATATGAAAACGAATTACTATAGCCGGTGTTAAGTCATGCATACCTTTCTAAGATCGGTGGCAGAGTAGGACCAGAAAAACCTATCCTACTCTTAAGATGCTGAAGGTGAGATGAAGGACATCTAAACCATGGCCATGAGGTGGCATGACAGATTTCAGCTTCTATATGCATTTTGGATGGCAGAATTTATGGTAAAATTTATGGTATTTATTTTAATATTTTCCTACTAATGAAACTTCTTTTCCAAAAATCTTGTTAAGAATACTAGCAAGAAAGTTGAGTAGGTCACACGCATCCCATATTTCAGACACTACCCACAGTGCCAGGAGAAGAGATATTGACCAGCAAAGGCAATATTCCTGAAATAATGACCCAGGGAACTTGTGATTGATATGGGAGTCACATTGTTGTGGGATCATTTAGAAAACGTAATGCTCTCGGTATCAATCATGTGGCATCTCCACAAAATAAGACCCTCAGCGTTAACTGACAGAGGGAAAACTCTGGACTGGAGCATAAACCAGATCCTTAGTTCAATGTAGAATTTCTTATCCTCATATATTGTAGGTCCCAGCATTTATATTTATAGTTAACAATTATAGTTATTCATGATTTTATTTTTATCAATCATCATGTTTATAATGTTAACTCACAAAAATCCTATTCTAGCATTTGGTGAATAAAAAACAACAGTTTTAAATGCTTTCCCATAAAATTGAATATTTGACATGCATTTTTTTCCCATTGGTTCTGCCTTAAAACCACTGCTTTCCTATGTAAAAATATTGGAACTATTAGAAGAATTGTCATATAACTTTGGTGTTTTTTGTCATGGAGCATCCATTCCTACTACTTATGAAAATAATTTGCTGAATTTTATTTGGAGATCTACTAATATTCATCATTAGTTCACATGGATTGCACAGAACTGCCTACCCCCTCAACCCTGCACAGGGGTGGACATATGCAACCCTATACAGGACTTGGACAAATAAAGCATAGCATTTTCTTAGTCACAATGATTACCTTAAACCACATGAAAAAATCAGATCCAAGACAATTAATTCTGGGATGTGGGTGGATCTGCAGCAACTCTTGGAGCTGAGACAACTCTAGCTGATATTATGTTATGTAATCTTAATAAAAAACATAAAAATACCTCAGAATGCTAAACAAATTCAACAACATGTTTCTTTGCCATTAAAAAACAAAACAAAAAAACCCCAAAAATGTAGCCTCCAGTTCTTACGTAGAAGAGCACAAACATCTGTTTACAGAAAATATACTACTAATTTCGGTACACATTTCTTTGAGAATTACATATATATATATATAGCAATATTATATATATATATATAGCAATACAACAATATTAGTTATTCACTGGCTATCTGCCTAGTTTGGTTTCTTCTAGGTTTTAAAAAGCTCAATTTCAAACCTTAGCTCTACCACTACTAAGGCTCAGTTTTCTTTTATGTGAAATAAACATGATAAAAATAGAACTGACCTCATAAGCTTGCATGAGTTTAAATAAGACAGTGCTTATAAAACTATATATAAAGTGAGTTCTCAGAAATCGTTAGCCATTAGGTGTTATTTGTAGATAGTATTAAGGTAAGGGTACATTTATTTTCACTGGAGCTAAAGAAAAACAGAAAGTTAAGTTATAAGTAGGAAAATTTAGTTATCCTTCTGGAGTAATATCATTCTGATTGAACAAACAGCCAAATTTTACTTCATAAATGTAAATTTAAATTTAAATAAATTTTCAATTTAAGAATATAAATATATAAACTGAGTAATAGTCCACTTATATTCTTTCTCTTTTTTCTTTTTTTATTTCAGAATATTACTGGGGTACAAACGTGTTGATACATAAATTGCTTTTGTATCGTTTGAGTCAAAGTTATAAGTGTGTCCATCCCCCAGATAGTGTGCATTGTACCCATTGGCTGTGAATTTACCCATTCCCTTCTCCACCCTCCCACCTGCTTGATTTCTGATGAATGTTATTTCCATATGTGCACATAAGTGTTGATCGATTAGTTCTAATTTAATGATGAGTACATGTGCTGCTTGTTTTTCCATTCTTGTGATACTTCACTTAGAATAATGGTCTCCAGTTCCACCCAGGTTAATACAAGAGGTATTATTAGTTCACCATTTTTTTATGGCTGAGTAGGACTCCATGGTATACATATACCACATTTTCTTAATCCACTCATGAATTGATGGGCACTTGGGTTGTTTCCACATCTTTCAATTGTGAATTGTGCTGCTATAAACATTCAAGTGCACGTGTCTTTTTAATAGAATGTCTTTTTTTCCTTTGGGTAGATACCCAGTAGTGGGATTGCTGGATATTCTAGTCCTCATACAGCTATATATATGATCTTAAATCTTAAATATTTGATTTTTTATTACACAGGATGAATTACTTTTAGCATTTGGTCAAATTACAAATGACTAGCAATGTTTGGAGAGTTCTGGGTTGTTTCCATATACTCTGATTTAATTTGTTTGATGTATTAAATAGCTGACTTCTATCTCTAGCAAGATTATTTTTTTCTTTTTGATAATGGAAAGAAAATAAGAACAAGAGCATTTGCCAATTGACCTGGAGCTAGTATTTGGGGATAGGCAAAGGGGAGATGGTTTAGAATGGAGTCTTCTTGCTATTGTCCTGAGAAGTTTCACTATCACACCCACCGGTGCCCATAATAAAGAAGCCAGCTCTGTATGACCTCCTCATCTAATAGATGAGCCAATAATAATCACAGCTCATCCCACATAAGACTCACTTAGATCTAGGAGAAAGCTAATTAATTCTGTTAAAGACATACATACAAAATAATATCTACGTTTCATTCTGTCATTTTAAACAGGAATAATCTGTTATTAAAATTCTGAGATTTTTAACAAATTCAGTAAAATTATCCTGTAATGCAAAAGTATTCTCAACTCTCATCAGGTTGATTTCTACTTTAAGACAATCTGTTAATGAGGGAACATTTAAATCCAAATGATACGAAATAAGAAGATTCCCTTTTGACACATTAGCATGGATGGAGGGTTAATGTTTTGGTCATTGCACTCCAAACTAATAAAATAATAATTATATGAGCTATAGTAGAAATGAAAACTAACCAAAGTGCTAAAAAATACAGAAGCATTTTACTAAAATGAAAGAAAATAAGAGCTTTTTGTTGGACTTAGTTTCATTCTTCCTGCACCCATAATTTACATCTCTCCATATTTCCAATTCTTTTCAAGAGCAAGTGAAAATCTTAGATATGTAGCTTTATGAAGAAATCTGATCAGTCATATTATAATGTTCTGTGTGCTTTTTGGGGGGCTGGGTGTGTCCAATTCATTTTTAGTCCTTATTTCTCCCAGGAGAATGAAAATAGGAGTTTTTTCCTTTCATCCTTAGCTGAAATCTGATGTCTGATACTGCCAATACTTTTGCAATGAAGTTTCTTAACAAAGACGAATTAACTCCAACACTGCTTTCCTTGACTTTTTTCTCTCATTATCTGCTTCCTTGCTAAACCTGGAATCTTTCTTACCATTAATCTGAATGACAATTTATGATTCACAAAGTGCCATATATTTGCCTTTATGTCTACATAATGAGAATTAGATCCCGGAGCAGCTAGTGACAGGGCAGCAGGATGAAAACCTCTCTGGCTCATCTGGTCTGCTCGATACACAGTCACTGAAGCACTGACTAAAATTTGTGCACTTCTTTGTGCATTAGGCGGTCAGGCCTGGTATAGTGTCCATTCTGCTATTAGGAGGAAGAAAGAAGAGAGGGAAAAGGAGAGAGAGAAAGGATAAAAGTATAATGTAAATAGGGTGTATCTTAGTCCATTTTCTGTTGCTAATAGAAGAATACCTGAAGCTGGGTAATTTATTAAAAAAAATTTATTTCTTACAGCTATATAGAAGTCTAAGGTCAACGGGCCACATCTCATGACAACCCTCTTGACAGAAACTCTGTGCAGAGCCCAGAGGCAGCCTAGTGCACTGCATAATGAGGGGCTGACTGTGCTAATATGCTAGCTCAGGTCTCTCTTCCTCTTCTTACAAAGCTACCAGTTCCCCTACCATGATAACTCCTTAATCTATTAATCCATTGATTTATTAATCCACAAATGGATTAGTCCATTCATGAGGGGAGAGCCTTCAATGATCTGGTCACCTCTTAAAGGCCCCGCCTCTCAACACTGTCACATTGGGGATTAAGTTTCAAAATGAGTTTAGGAGGGAGAATTCAAACCATAGCAAGGTAACAGCAAAATAATGGGTTTTTCTAGTGCCAATATCCTGTGGACAGACCACCATAGAAAGGAACAGAAGGTTTACCCTTTTAACAGTTTTTGCATGAGACTTTCAATTCATTATTAAAAGTGTTATAATAATGAATGCCATTAAGTATTATAAGGTTTATTTGTACTAAACATGCATGGATATCACCTTTACAT